>CANXYI010619260.1:0-13425 GCA_948208565.1 Hura crepitans
TTTGGAATTTAAGATTTGTATACAGATTGTAACCTTATTTTAAAATGATTTGAACTATTTTATTCATAATTGATGTCTGTTCCTAAGTTTGAGACTGAGTTGATGTTTAGTGATGATTTAGAGTAATCAGAAGGATCACGAAGTGGGGAAATTAATTGAGAAACTTTTTAAAAGTGTTTTTTTAATGCAAGTTACTATTTAAATTTTGGAATAGTGCCTAGTACAACCATTATAACACCAAAATTTTTGGCACAAGGATTCTCAAATTTGAATATATAACCCGATTTTCAAAGAGTTTTTGAAAACTTACATTTTTGGTGTTTTAAGCATACATGGACAAATGTTTTAGTAAATGTTATATGGGATAAGATTGGATAGCACGTTATGTGTGCACACCTTAGTCATGTTTAGAGATCGGACTGCATAAGGGTGTCACATTTTATGGTATCAGAGCTAGGTTTAGGAGTTTCTAGGCTATATAAGAGTGTTATAAGAATCAAGTCTATATATAGCATAATTTAATGACACTGAGGCTTATCATTTGTATTTATGCTTATAGTTACAATAAGTGAACCTCGTGAAAAGGAAGAAGATTAAGCTTCCATGTTCATAGGACAGGAGTCTAATAGAGTTGCCTTAGTATCTAGGAGTTTAGCGAGGTAGATGTCATGAGTAGCCCAAGCTCCACCAGCATTCTTACAAGAGATGTTCTAGCTGTTGTGAAAGGCTATAGTGGCCATTTCACCACTAGCACCACAATAGTAAGATGTTCCCCTAGCTCTTTAAATGACTTACCTAGAGAGAGTTAAGAAAATGAAAGCTAAAAATTTTAAGGGAAATAGGGAAGTGGATCCTAAAATAGCAAAATATTGGTTAGATCACACTGAAAAGATAATAAAGCAGATGTGTTATACACCTGTAGAGAAAGTGATCTGTGCCACCTCTTTACTTTAAAAAGAAGCCTTAAAATGGTGGGATGGCCTAACAAAATACAAGATAGAAGAGGAGTTGACCTGAGACTTTTTCTTGAAAGAGTTCCATAAGTAATACATACTCAAGGATTATTTAGATGAAAAAAGGCAGTAGTTTATAGATCTCAAATAGGAGCAAAAATCTATAGGGCAGTATGAGAAGGACTTCTCCATGATTAACCACTATGCTAAGGATACTATTTCTGTAGAGGTTGATAAGTGCAAGCAATTTGAAAAAGGGTTACATGTTGAAATTAAGTCTCAAGTGGTTCCCATAAAGATTAGAGACTTTAATCAACTTGTTATAGTTTGTCGTTCTATAGAGAAAGTACAGAAGGAGAAGCAAGAATATTATAAAAAAAGAGATCTTCCAGACCTAGAGATTCAGTTTTGCACAACAATCAAGTAAGAGGTTTAGAGTTAGTCATTTTGGGACATAATAATAATCTCAAAAGCAAGGTCAGTCTTAAAAGCAACCTAAGGAAATCAGAGCAAGGGTAAGGTTAGACATCAATCTTAGGCTACTAGTACACCATTTACCACAGCTAAGAGTGGCTAAGCTCCTTAATGTATAACTTGCCATAAGTAGAGTGTGCTTCGGGTGTAGGTTTATGAGATCATTTCTTATATGACTATCTTATTAGAGTTGATGTTGGTCAGAGATCTATACATACATCCACCAAATAGAAAGGAGATCAAAGAGAAAAATTAGAGGGAGCTCAGAGGGATAGAGTAGAGTTCAAAGTTGAACACAGAGCTCTTACTCGATAATATGCCATCAAGGCATGAGAGGAGGCTGATAAGCTAGATGTTATAGCTAATACTTTTTATCTCTTCAACTTTCCTATTTTGGCTTCAATTGATATAAGGTATACACATTCTTATGTTTGCACATCATGGGCATGAGATTGAGGGTTAGTTATAGAACCACTTAACCTAGATATCACAGTTAGTACCTCATATGCCAGCATGTGGTAGTTGACCTAGTATATAAGGATTGCCTTTTATAGGTACAGGACCATTAGTTGGTTGTCGACCTAATAGAACTACCTTTTGATGAGTTTGACTTGATATTAGGCATGGACTAGCTATCTAAATATCAGGCAATGTTAAATTGCACGCATAAAAGGTTGACTCTCTAAACTAATGATGGGTCTAAAATCAAAATTTTTAGAGAAAGGATCAACTTCTTGTCCAATGTTATATCTACAGTCATAGCTAGGCAGATGATGAGGAAAGGTTGTCAGGTATATCTTGTTCATGTTTATGACACCAAAATAGAAGACCTAGATTTTAGTAGCATATTAGTGATGGTTGAGTTTGTGGATATTTTTCCAAAAAAGTTGCCCAATTTGCCACCAGAATGGGAACTTGAGTTCAGCATTGAAGTTCTACCTAGAACTACTTTGGAATCAATAGCTCCATATCGAATGGCTCTAATAGAATTGAAAGAACTAAATATACAACTACAAAGTGTTGTTAGACAAGGGCTTTATAAGACCTAGTGTTTTGCCTTGGGAAGCATCGGTCTTATTTGTTAAAAAGAAGGATGGATCACTTTGATTATATGTGGAGTATAGATAACTAAACAAGGTGACCATAAAAAATAAGTATCCTTTGCCAAGGATAGATGACCTATTTGATCAACTTAGAGTAGCTGGAGTGTTTTCCAAGATTGATTTGAGGTTAGGTTATTATCAGTTAAAGGTAAAAGAGTCTGATGTGGTGAAAACAACTTTCAAAATGAGATATAGCCATTATGAGTTTTTGGTAATGCCATTTGGGCTTTCCAATACTCCTGTGGCTCTTATAGATCTGATGAACAAAGTGTTCAGACAGTATCTAGATCAATTTGTAGTTGTCTTTATTATTGATATCTTGGTTTATTCTAAGAGTAGAGAAGAGCATGAATAAATTTTAGGACGGTTTTATAGATTTTGAGAGGAGAAACTCTATGCCAAATTTAGTAAGTGTGAGTTTTAGCTTAGAGAGGTGTATTTCTTTGGACACATAACTTTTATAGAAGGGATTTGAGTTGATCTTAGTAAGATTCAGGCAGTTATGGGGTGGAAGCCATTTAGGAACACCATGAAGATCGAGAGTTTTCTTGGGTTAGCTAGTTATTATAGACGATTTGTTAAGGGTTATTCTTTGATAACAACACCTATGAATCATCTTTTGTGAAAAGGTGTTTAAGTTTGTCAGGGATGACAAATGTCAGGAGAGTTTTGACAAGCTTAATAAAATGTTGACATAAGCATCAATTCTAGTTTAGCCAGTTTTTGGGAAGGACTTCACTATTTACAGTGATGCTTCACATAACGGGTTAGGATGTGTTTTAATACAAAAAGGCAAGGTAGTTGCCTATGCTTCTAGGCAGTTGAAGTCACATGAGAAGAACTACCCTACTCATGATCTAAAACTTGCAGTGATAGTGTTTGCATTCAAGATTTAGAGGCACTATTTATATAAAGAGAAATGTTATGTTTACAGGGACCACAAAAGTTTGAATTATCTTTCGACCCAGAAGGAACTGAACTTGAGACAGAGATGATGGATAGAGTTAATTAAGGATTATGAATGTCTAATTGATTATCATCCTAGCAAGGCCAATGTAGTGGCTGATGCTCTTAGTAGGAAGTTCATGGTAGTCATGAGAGTTATAAATGTTAGGCTTCATTTTATGTCTGATATTGCTTTATTAGTAAAGATACAAGTCTAGCCTAGTTTGCTACAACAAATTAAAGATAGACAGAAGGATGATCACAGGTTGATGAGTGTGATAAAAGCCATCCAAGAGTGGAAGCCTACTGAGTCTGAGCTAAAGAATGATGCTTGCCTATATTACCATGATAGAATCTATGTACCAGATGTTGAAGAGTTAAAGAAATAGATTCTCGATGAGGCTCATAATGCTTTTTATGCTATGTATCCAGGTAGCACGAAGATGTACCAAGAGTTGAAATTATCTTATTGGCAGCCTGGTATGAAGAGAGATGTATTAAAATTTGTGACCAAGTGCCTTACTTGTCAATAGGTGAAGGTAGAACATTAGGTTTTATCTAGATTACTGCAACTTAGCAATCTATAATGGAAATGGGATAAAATCACAATGTATTTTATACTTGGATTGCTTATGTCAAGGAGCAAGTGTTATTTTATGTGGGTTATGGTAGATTGACTTACTAAGATAGCTTATTTTATTCTAGTGAGGATAGATTATTCAAAGGAGAAGCTTACTGAATTATACATAGATGAGATTGTCAAGTTGCATGGAGTGCCATCTTCAATCATATCAGATCGGGACCCATAGTTTACTTCAAGGTTTAAGAAGAAACTTCACAATGCCTTGGGTACTCAATTGAGTTTAGTGTGCCATTCCATTCATAGACTGACAGACAGTTAAAAAGAGTCATTCAGGTAATCTTTTGATACTTGAGTGATTATATATTAGTATGTGAATGATGTTATGCTTATGATAAAACATCTTTATTAGGTGCTTAAGGATATGTTAAGGAGTTGCACCTTTGAGTTTAAGGGTAGTTGGGATCAATATCTAGCATTAGTGGAGTTTGCATCTAACAATAGCCATAAAAAGCAAGTTTAGGAATGGCTTTTTATGAGGCATTTTATGGAAGGAAGTGCAAGACTCCTTTATGCTGGAGTGAGATGGCTTTTTATGAGGCATTTTATGGAAGGAAGTGCAAGACTCCTTTATGCTAGAGTGAACTCAGTGAAACTTAGCTCATGGGACCAGATTTCATTAAGGATGCTAAGGAGAAAGTGAAGGTTATTAGAGATAGATTAAAAGCAGCTTGTGACAAATAGAAGTCATATGTAGACTTTAAGAGGAAAGATATTGAATTTGAAGTGGGAGACAAGGTATTTCTAAAGGTTTCACCAAGGAAGAAGGTTCTATATTTTGGCAAGAAAGGGAAACTAAGTTCAAGGTTTATTAGGCCATACGAAGTGACAGAACGTGTGGGCCCAGTTGCCTATAGACTAGCTTGGCACCAGAACTTCAGCAGATTCATGATTTTTTTCCATGTCTTCATGCTTATAACATATAGGTCTGATCTAACATATGTCTTATCTATGGAAAAAGTTAAAGTTAGGCTAGATTTACCTTATAAAAAAGAACTTATTAGAATTCTAGCCAAAAAGGTTAAAAAACTGAGAAACAAGATAGTCCCATTAGTGAAAGTTGCTTAGAAGCACCATAGGATGGAAGAAGCAACATGGGAGACATAAGCTCAAATGAGAGAGCAATACCTTTATCTATTTGAACCAAATAATGTCAAGGATGACTTTTCTTTTAAGAGGAGAAGTAATGTAATGACCTAAAAATCTCAACTTTTAGGAATAGTACTTTCCCTGGATGAATAGTGTTCTTAAGAGTTGGGATACACTGAAGCTACTGGAAGAAAGTATTAATCATAAAACAAATTTGGTCACAGTTTGAAATCAATTAGAAGTCATTTGATTGGTTAAAAATGTTAATAAAATTTTTACGGCAGTGTCTTATGAATAGTAACCAATGCAAAGGTGAACTATAAAATAATTTAAAATTTGCACAGAAAATTTCAAGACTTATATGACTTGATACTCAAAAATGCTAATTAGCTTATTGGTGTTTGAATCAGAATTTTTAGAGGTCGTTAAGTATTTTATCTAAATATCGATTAACGTAAAAATAGTGTAATAATTCAATTTTTTTGCATTTTTTGAGCTCCAATTTTTATAGGATAATAAGGACAGAATTAATTGAATTTTTTAATGATCAATTAAAGATAAATGGGGCTTAAAAGAGAAGGAAAAAAGGGAAGAAAGAGAGAGAAAAATGGGTAAAAATAATAAAATTTTTGGAAAGTATAAATAGAGTCAAATGGTATTAAACTTTTGTCAAACATCTCCCTTTCCACGTCTATAGACTCCCTTATTTTTTTCTCTTTAAACCTCTAAATTTAAGCTTGTTTGTCTCATTTGATCAAGTCCCAGGTGCCTCCACATCCTCTAAACCTTGTGGGAAGTGAGAAAATCAAAGGAAAATAAAGGATTTAGCTAGATTTTTGTTGCGATGAATAGTGACATTTTTTATTCGGGTAAGAATTTTTGAAACTTAACATTTTACCATGTTCCATAGGTGCCCAAGAGCATGTTTATGCTTTCATTTTGTTTTTTTTATATTTTCTTTGATTTATTATGAATTTTTAAAAATTAAATCTATAATGGGCAGTTGAGAAAATAGATAAAACACGAGACAAAGGAAAATGAAGGCATGAGTGGTCTTTAGGGTCGTATTGTGATCACTTTGGTATATAAAATTGAATTAATTCATAAAGATTTGAATATGCCTTAAATTCTCATCATATTTAATGTATGTAGTTTGTATGCAATAAATGAGCTAAAATAGCTTTAATTATGTAAATTGCCACTTGAGTTGGTTTATATGATGCATAAATAATGTGTATGATATGTAGAATGTATTGGAATTTAAGGCATTAAAATGGAATGAGGGAATGGCCTATTGGCCATATGATCCATGTAGTGCCATTATGATGTATTTGTTGGTTCACATAAATATATAACATGAGTATGTTAGATTGATGTAGGAAATGGTCATATGTATCTAAATACATAAATTGAATATGAATGAGGCCTTGGATACATGGTGGTTGAATGGCTTTAATGGACCTAAGAGTGTGCATGCTAGTTTATTTTATGTATACAATATAGAATATGATAGTTCTAATTAGAATAATGGCTAGATTGTGTGGAAATGAGGAAAAATATACCTTTTTGGTGTGATGAAACATTATGGCTGAATGGCCTTAATTGATACTAGTGTGTATGTAATGTGTTATAAAGAACCTAAAAAGGCGTTGATGTGGTAGTTGACACAGTATTTACATAATGATGATTATGTTGCTTGAGTGGCCTTATTATGCATACATATACATGATGCATGTCTGCATGAGGTTGTGTGTTACCTTATACTAGATTTGAGTTATATAAGCATTCATTTATGGTGTATGATACAAAGATATGAAAGTTATACATGAAATGAGCTTAGTGGTTAAAATGACACCATAGATAACATTTTATGTAAAAATGCTTTAAGTTAAGCATGAAGTGGTCATTTATGGTCAATTAATTGATATTGGCCATGAGATGATTCAAGTGAGATTTGAAAGCATAAATTGAGCATGTATGATTATATATGTGCAAATGTAGACAATTGAATATGGTATTGCATCAATATGATGGTCATGATCATAACTAATATTGAAAATATGCTAAGTTTCTCAGTATGGTCATTTATTAGCCTTACCATAAGTAAAAGTTATTTTTAAGCTACTTAAATTAGTGAAACTGAAAATAAACATGTTTAATGGCCTATATGCAAAACAACCTAGACGGATAGGTTAACCGATCAACTAGGGGCATAGTATCAGCTGCTAGGGCATTATAGAGCTATTTGATGTTTTTGGTCTACGAATCCACTTTTAGTCTGATCCAAAGGCCAACATATGTTTCATCTTTGGATCTATATTAGTAGATGAACTTTGGGTTCATAAATGGTTATAATGGCCATCATGTTATGTTTGATCTTTGGATCCACATTAGTAGATGAACTTTATGTTCATAAATGGTCATATTGGCCATCATGTTATGTTTAATCTTCGGATCCATATCGGTAGATGGATTTTCGAGTTCATAGAAATCATATTGGCCATCCAACCCCGTTATCCAGAAGACATGTGTTTTGGTCATATAGGCAAACAAAAATGACATTTGGAAATGCTTAATAATAAACTTTATTTTTATGTATGTAAATACCAAATTGGCATGTGAAGTGCATTATCCATGATTTTATGTGAATTATATGATTTTTATGCTATGCTTAACTCATGTATGGTTGTGTAGCACTTTACACATTATGAATTATACATATCGTGAGAAATCCAAATAATAGTTATATTTATCAATGATGTGGCATAATGTATGATTTACTTCGATTTTACCACTAAGTGAAATGCTTAGCGCATCATTTTGTTTGTGATGTATAGGTTAGAAGGATGATTGAGCCCAAGCCTTGGGACATCTACACATGAAAAAGAAGGCCAATATTTTGGTACTTATTGATGTATGTAATTAAATTATGAGATGTATAGACATAGAAAGGCACTCTAAGGATGGATGTAATTAGTCTTAGGCCTAAATAATTATATTTTAAAATTTAAAATTTTTATACAGTTTGTAACCTTATTTTAAAATGTTTTGAACTATTTAATGCATTATTAATGTCTTTTCTTAAGGTTGAGACTCAGTTGATGTTGTGTGATGATTTGCAATGATTAGAAGGATCACGGAGTGGGGAAATTGATTGAGAAACTTTTTAGAAGTGTTTTTCTTAATGCAAGTTACTATTCAAAATTTGGAATAGTGCCTGGTATAGCCATTATCCTGTCAAATTTTTTGACTTGAGGATTCTCAAATATGAATATGTAACCTGATTTTTGAAGAGTTTTTGAAAACTCACATTATTTATGTTTTAAGCATACATGGACAAATGTTTTAATAAATGTTATATGGGATAAGATTGGATATCACATTACATGTACACACCTTAGTCGTGTTTAGTGATTGGACAGGGTAAAGTCTGTCATAAAAATGATAGCTAGCATCAAATGCAATAGCTTAACCAAGACAGGGCACTCATGTGATGAATGCCTAATCAAATGGTGTGATGGTTAGCTCCCCAAACTATATGTGAAAGGTGTGTATTGTATCTATCCACCTATCCAGCAAAGGCTCTAAGCACTTAGAGGTCCCTTTGAATATCCCCTCTAACCAGATAGTTGATGAAGGTGCAAAATCCAGTTGCTCAAACTCGATCCTTCACTTGAATAGGCATCAATGAATACCATTATTGTGTGCTTGATAGAGTGTCCCCATACTTAAAACAGTCTATAAGAGGAGATTACATAAGTAAGTGTCGGACAAAACTTTAAAGGCACAACACATGTCCTCACAGACTTAAAATTCAAGCATAGGTGTCTGCACGGACTAATAATGAGCAAAAATTATAAGAGAGTCTGCACGGACCAATGTTAACCGAGTCTGTATGAACTACCACAAGATAGAAAACATAGCAACACAGAACATGTAAGATACACATAAAAATTAAAAAAATCATCAAGTAAGATACACTTAAAAATTATCGAGTAAGATACATATAAAAATAAAAAAACCCCACAAGCATAAGAGTTTGCACAGACTGTAAATAGCAGCCAATGAGTTCACATGGACCACCTATCCTATCACATGCAGAAAGGCCCAAGACCATATTTTAAAGATTCTAGATATATTGGATAAAGGATAGGTCCATATAGACCAAGTGTGCCCTAGGTGAATTAGGTTTGCACGAACTTATCAAACAAGGCAGTGATACACAATGAAGAAGACAAAGCAAAAAGCAACAAAAAAATAAAGCCCAAAAGGGGAAGAAATGAACCTAGGGGTATGTTTTGGTGCACACATGTCTCTTTAAGTTAGGTAAAATTGGTGTCAAAGGATTGAAGGGGATCCCTTTTATCGAAGCTATGTTTTAAGTTTGGTTAATCATCAAAAAGGGCACAAAACCCTATGAAATTAGCATAGAAGTGTCTTTCATTCGTCAAAGGGGTAGAGAATGAGGAGAAATGCTAATCGATGGTAGCAAAAGTACCGTTAGAGTCTCATTGGTAGCTGTATTCACATTGACAGAGGAGGATGATGACATAGAATTTGGTGAGGAATCCATAGATACTGAGAATACAAAGAGAAAAATGGAAAAAAAGTAGGGAAAGTGAAATAGAGAGGAGAAGGTTGATGATTTTCACCCTATTTAGACAAGTCCATATAGACTTCACCCTTTACATTTGGACAAACTTCTATCTCTAGTCCACGTGTATCACCTTCAAAGACCCATATGTTGTTCGTATGGACTAACTTTGGCTTAAGCATTTTTAGGTTCGTAGGGCCTTTGTTTGCTCGGGATGCCTAAAAATGCGACCTAAAAAAGTCATAAAAACCATCAGATCAATGTCAAATAAGGGATAAAACTTGAAATTAGACACAAATTTGCACCCAAATGTGAGAATATGAGAGAATTAATTTATTGAATAACTATTAGTTCATTTTCAATCAATGATTCAAAATATGGTTTTTTTCAATTAAATAATCTGATTTTGAGCCAATGCTCACCATTATCAATAACTAATGGGCCAATAAATTTGTTTTATTCAGTTTGCCAATAAATAAAATAGATTTAATTAATCATTAAATTAGGTTTTACACTTCCGTTTAGGCTTAGATGAATTAATTTAATTCATTTTCTAATTTCAACTTCAATATTTGGCCAAATTTCACATGTTTTTACTTGTATAAACATTTTCTTACCATTTAGAAAATGTTTTCAAAGTTAAAACTGTGTTATTTAAGCTAAAAAATAAAATAGGTCAAAAGTGGTCAATCTGCTTAGTTTATTTTCAAACTAATAGATTCAACCTTTATTTTCAAATTTTCCTAGCAACATTAAAATTTTTTTAACAAAACATCTTCATTTGACTCAGATGAAATGCTATTTTGTCATTAAAAATTGCCATATCATGACTAGATATAGTGGAATAAGCTATCAAATCCACCCTAGTTAATATGCTTCTTTAATCAACAAAAGTTTAGTTTTGGCAAATCTTGTTTTAAAGATCATAATCATAAAAGGATTTGCAAAATCCTAACTCAGCATCCTAACTCAATGCTATTTGTCCATAAAATACCATCATAATTATCTTAAAGAAATGGTGGCATTAACTCCATTCTTTTAAAAAGAGTAGCCTATAGCTTTTTCCCTCTATTAGAGGTTTTTAAAATCCTCTTCCTTAGCATCCCTTGCTTTATGGATAACTTTGAGCTGATCCTTGAAGTATCCCTAAAGAATAACCTTGAAAAAGTGTGGTTTACTTACTTTAAACATCTACCTCCCCTCCATTAAGGAAAAGGTGTTAGCAATAATTTTATTGCTCAATATCTTCATTTGTCCAAACAAAGTCAGCCACATGCCAATTCACAAAATTATCTCTTCTTTAAATATTATTTTTTGAATTCAACTTTAAGTTAATACGGCATTAATATAATTACACTTTCAAATTTAACTCCATGTTAATTTGATATCATAGAAGGAAAAGATCTATTTTCCTCTTTCATAGGATTCAACTATATGTTAATCCAAAGACCTATCTTCCTCTTCCTTGGGATTTAACTACACGTTAATCTAAAGGCCTAATTCCTATTTCTTGGGATTCAACTATATCTAACAACTATAATACATTAGCCTTATTTTTTTGAATTCAGCTTCATGCCAATTTGATCAACACTACAAAAATATCACGGGATTTCATCCACAAATGATGGAAACTAGGTATGCTATTATCAATTTATTATATTGGATAAATGCTACTAATCTTTTTTTTATCTCTTTTATTGGATTTAGCATAATACCCAATGCAACACATTTGGATTCAGCTCGATGCCCAATCTAACAAACAAATCTAATCTCTTGGGTTCAGCATAGCAAGCCAATCCAATCTCACTCAGGTTCAGTGTATTAAGTGAATCCAATCTCTTAGGTTCAGCCTAACAAGCAAATCCAAGTAAATCCATCCAGTCAAATCTCATCCACCTGAGGTAGGTATTTGTATTTGATATAGCCTCACACCAAGGTGAGTATTTCTTTCTTACTTTGTTATGTACTATTTCAATTTATGCATTCTCATAGCATACACCAAAGTGGGAGCAACTGTAGATGCCTTACTCTTTTGGGCTTATAATGATAACTAGAGACTAGCTCAAAGAAATAATACAAGCCATTTAGGGACCTAGTCCATATGAACTAACCTAGCATTGGTCTACTTGAACATAATACCGCTAGGTCCATATCACCTATTTAGACTCTACTAAGCCTAAAGCCAAGGGTTCGCCTAGACAAACTAAAGTTCATGTTTGCACGAAAAAACTCAAACCTGGCCTAAAGCCTATAGACTGGTAGAAGAGCCCATAACCTAGGTCTGCATGGAATAAGTAGCTTAAGTTCACTTAGACTTGTTGATAGAAAGCTTTCAAAAGTGAGAGAATTCTATTCAAACTCTATCTCCCAATCCTAGAAGGATTTTAACTCTTTTGGACAAGAAAGCCTTCCCCTAAACCTATAAATACCCCTCTTGGGTATGATAAAGGGAGGCAATTTGAGAAGCCAAAACCCTACTATTTGAGAGTCTAGGAGAGGACTCCAATGTAGGATTTGCATTACTAGATTTCATCCCATACTTAAATTTTCATTCTTTCTAAAATCCTACAATCTTGTGTTGTTGCTTAGGAGTTTCTTCATAAGGTAAAATCTAAGGCCTCCTATTGCATATATATTATGTATTTATATTGCTTTATATGAACCCATGATCAACCATGATTGATCAGAAGTGAGGTAATTCTATGTAAGTCTGACATTGATCATAGGAGTAGGTCATCGTTCTATATTATTTTATTATGTATATTTGACTTTTGGCATGTTGTGATTATTTTGTATTTTTAATCTTAGTTACACAGACCTATCTCGAAGTATGCTCACATCTGCATAGACTAAATATATTGATATATGTGTAATTGGACATCTGTGCGAACTAATCAACACTATTTTAACAATATCTTAAGTATGGTATATTATACCTGCTACGTTTAACATGTTTATATGTTGTTATATCACATGATTATCATGTGACTATTATTGGCATGATAGAACTAACATATGTCTATACAAACTCCCTTTCACGAGGACTATAGCCCATATGGATGATCATGTCTTATGTGTATTTATACTATTTTGGAATCCACATGAACTCCCTCTTATGAGGATCGTTGTAATACCTACTCCTTAATTACTATAGATTACCTAAGAAAGAAGGTATTATAAGTGAGATTATGCTTAAATAGGATGCTAACAATCCCCTAAGAGGTTTAGAGGAGAATTCAAAGAGACTTTTTTATTAGTTTTGACCTTTTATAGAAATCTATTTTTCTGAATGCTAGTTTAAGACTGAATTTTTGGTAGCATAACAACTATTCAAATGCCCTACCAAAAATAATTTTCTTGTAAAAAGACAATTATATAAATAGTACAATCAGTAAAATCAATCCATCAATCTTCACTTATTATAATAATATCGAACAACTTTATTGACATTGTAACATCATATCAATAAGTCATAACCTCTTATGACAACTCAAGGATGCAACTAAAGACACTTCTTTAAAGGAAGATGTCAAGTAAGGTTTATCCTACCTTGTTTAGCATTTGTCAACTTGCTATCATATAACTAACTTATTCAAACTCTTACATCTCCATACGTCTCAATTCACA
>CANXYI010619317.1:0-10095 GCA_948208565.1 Hura crepitans
AGATTCAACCTACTACATAAAAGTCAACCGAAGGAATGGAATAGTGATTGCGAGAAGGCATTCCAGTTCATTAAGGAGTACTTGACTAACCCTCCAGTTTAAGACCCCTGAAACCTAGTAGGCCTTTAATCTTGTACCTAGTAGTGGAAGGATCCTTAATAGCAGCACTGATTATGCAAGCAGATGAGGCCCGAATAGAGAACACAGTTTATTACTTAAGTAGGAAGTTACTCCCATATGAACAGAAATACATGAAAGTAGAGAAGATATGTTTGGGGGTAATTTGGGCATCAAAGAAACTGTGACACTATTTCCAATCCTATAAAGGTAGAAGCAGTGGCAAGACATGACCTGCTCAAATATCTACAATCCGTTCCATCCTTGGTAGGAAAGATGGTAAAATGGATGTTGCTTCTTCAGGAGTTTAACATTTCTTACCTTACCAAGAAAACCATTAGGGGTAGAGCTATAGTTGAATTCCTAGCCCAACACCCAATCGAAGAGAAACAAGAAGAATATGAATTTCCAAATTAACACTTAGGGGTAATATCCCAGGAAGGATGGAAAATGTTTTTTGATGGAGCTGTCAACCAAAGAGGAGCAAGCACAAGAGCTTTGAATAGCAGTTCGGAAGGTGAGCAGATGTTCTTAGCGAGGAAGCTAGAGTTTTCAGCTACTAATAATATAGTTGAATATGAGGCATGCGTTTATGGTCTCGAAACTCTATACCAATTAGGGGCAAAAGTGGTTGATGTCTATGGGGACTCAATACTGGTCATCCAATAAGTTAGAGGTGATTGGGAAGTTAAAGATGAGAACTTGGGTAAATATGTCAGAATTCTCATAGATCTTACTAAAGGGTATGAATAGTACCTCCTGGGATGTGAGTAATGTTCCTGAGACCTAGGGTACATTAAAGTGACCAGATGGAAGTATTCATCATAATAAAATTTTAGGCAAACTTTGAAATGAAAATAAAGTCATTAAGGTGGTTAAAAACACAAGTAAAGTTTTTACAGTAGTGTTACGGGAATTGTGACCTAGTTATAACTGAGCCTTAAAAATATTTCATTTTTGTTTAAATTGACTCGAGATTTATATAACCTCATACTCAAATATTCCAACTAGTCCATTGGCATTAGAATTGGAATTGTTGGATATCTTAAAGTATTTTTTTAAAATCGGGTAAAGATAAAAGTTATGTTTTTAATTGAATTTTCTTAATTTTTGAGTATGTGTTATAAGAGGTTTTTGGGGTTTGATTTAATGATTTTTTGGAAAATTAGTTAGATGTTAGAGGAGGAAAGATAATGTTGAATAAGAAGGAAAGAAATGTGGATTATTCATGGTTATTGGATTAAAAGAAAGAGAATATGCACCATTAGATGGGGAGACTTATAAATGAGGTCAAATTCTTCTTATTTTTGTCAAACCCTCAATATTGCTTCTTCTTCCCCAACACAAAAAAGCTGATGGCTTTTCTTTCATGGCCCCTTCAAATTTTCTTCTTCTTCCTTCAGTCTCCTCCCTCTAAACATCAATTAACACATAAATAAAAGCTTTCATAGCCTCTAAACACCAATTCTGGTAAGAAATTCAAGTTTGATGAAAGGATTTTCATGGTAAAAGGTGGATGTGAATAGTGACACAATTTTCATTAGGTAAGATTTTTTTTGGATTTTTATATTTTTCTAAAGTTCCTAGAATGCCTAAGAACATGTTTCCTAAGTTAGATTTGATTTAAGATGTGTGAATGATTTTATACAGATTTTTACATAATAAGCATATTTATGCTTGTAGAGCAAAGTGAGAGAGACAAGGGCAAGGGCAAGGGGAAGGCTTAAACTAGCATATTTGGTGTATTTTAGACTCAAGGTAAGTCTAATCAAATTAACTTATTATGTGTGTATGTGCCCTAATGAAAAAGTGTGTAATGGTGTATGGAAATGTGATATTAGCATTTAATGATGTTGAATGCTTACAAATTGTGTATGTATATGCTTTTGATGCCTTAGGAGTGTTTGATTAAATGTTGGATGTGCATTGAGTATAATGGCTGAATGGCCTAAAGTGTGTGTGTGTGTTGTGAATTATGAATGCATATAAAGTTGATTGCTTATGGATAATGATATGAAACCTTGTGAGTATTTTATGATGTGTATGAGAAAATCACATGAATGATGGAAATGTGTGAATGTGTAATGGCCGAATAATGCTTTAAGGTTGTTGTGAGATTGTGGTGACTACTTATGTGATGTTGGTTAAATATAAGGTTATATAGATGTAAATTGCCTAATGAGTTAAAATTATGTACAAATTTATATGAGATGATAAAAATAGCTATGTTAATGTGTAGTGCATTTTTGAGGTCGAATGGTTCTCTATGCATGTTTGATGTGGTTTAAGGCCTATTATGTCATAATTATGTGCACTGTAATTAGATAATGAAGCTAAGCATTATGACAATGATATATGGTTAATAAGCTAATATGGTCAAACTTACAAGGCATGTTACAATCTGATTTTAGTCATAAATACATGATCTAAATGTGTATGTTACTTATAACATGATATTAGGGCCTAAATTATGCTTACCATTTTAAGAGAATGCAAGTGTTCATATTACTATATATATGCCTATAATATAAATGAATGGCTTTTGACGTGTAATTAAAATGAAAATTTATATGTTCCCTATTTGGTCATTCATTGGCCAAACCCTCTTTAAAATCTATTTTGCTATTTTGATACGGTGAAACCAAAATAAATTTGGTGATTAGCCCATACAAGTAAATAACCTAGATTGGTTAGGTTAACTGGTCAATTATGGTTTAATAGCTACTAAGGTACTTTTGTACCTGATGTCATGACCTACAGGTCCTATATTGAATTTTATAACATGCGAGTACTATGATGATGTGCTGGGCCTTCAAGGTCCTAATAACCTTCAGGTCCATATACTAGGCCTTTATGATCCTATTGACCTTTAGGTCTATATTACTGGACCTTCATGGTCTTAATGGCCTTAATGGCCTAGGTGTCCCACTATTTAGTATAGCTTATGTGTTTCTCTAAGTATGGGTATAAAATATGTTTAATGTTGAAGCTTAAGACCTAAAGCTAATTATTATAAAGTTGACATTCAGTGCTTGATGATATGTGCTCGGTGATGTCTACACTTTATGAAGGATGAGATATACACATGCCTCTTATTTTTAAGATTACATCTTATGTACATTATGACTGCATATTTTATGTTACCTACATGCAAGTATGATTATGGATGTGTGCACATAAATTACCTTGATTACATAACTACGTAATTCATTTAACGCATCATTTTTATTTGTAAAGCATAGGTTAAAGAACCATATTAGAGTCAAAGCCTTGATATTTACAATAGATTAAGAGAAAAATACTTTTGGTATTTTGTTGTTCTATATATATTATGTGATATATCTATATAGGGGGTACTCATATGTAGTATAAGGGGGATTGGGCTTAATCTGGGAAGTAATTTTTTTGTAACCTTTTAAAACATGTTTGAATTTTATTTTATGCTTGTATGATATCTCTTCCTATTGTAAGTTGTTGCATTTGTGTTTATGATATAGATGGTCAGAATGACCAATTTAAGGATGAAATGTATTTGGGATGTATAAAAGTGTTGTTTTAAACCTATAGGTAACTATTCATTTTGTGATAGAATCTCGATACAACTTAAAAGAAAATTTTCATTTAAGCAAGATTTCAAAAGTTCAATATATAATCAAATGATTTCGAAAAGGTTTTAATTTATTTAGGTTTTTAAAGAAAGTAAGTTCAGAATTGATGTGTGTGTCACTTTTTATTCAAGTCTACTAATTAGATCAAGTAAGGGGTGTCACAAATTAGGTCTAGGCATATCATGCACACATCATATGCATACATATCACACACCTAGGCATAAGTACAAATGCATTTATGCATTACCATGCATCATAATACTTGAATTATACATATCATCACTCTTATTATAAACGTACTAATCATGCATCATCACTGACCCACTTGTTTTGCAACCATCATTGATCTATATTCAACATACCAAGATAAGAAACCATGCTAACTAAGATCTTTCAAGGGATGGAGAAGAGGATAATAGTTGTTAGGACCAATGCACTATCAAGTATGCATGCTCAGGGATCAGTTTGGGAAAGAAATAATCGATAAGGTTGTTAACCAATCTTATGATACAAAAATCCCACCCATTAAGCCTAATTATAATAGAGTTCCATTACCTAAATATGATAAGAAGGATCCTATTAAAGAGTTGAATGAAAAGTTAGAAGCTATAAGCCATCTAATGATCGGAGGCAAAGATATTGACCCTAGAGACATTAGCTTGAATTTGGATTAAGCTATACCCTACAAGTTCAAAATGCCTTATTTGAATTAGTTTAATGGTACTTTTAACCCAAGGACTCATTTAAAGCAATATGCAATAGCTATAAGGTCAATTTACCTCTTAGAAGCACAAATAATGAGCTTGTTTAACATTTCTTTAACTAGGCAAGCCTTAGACTGGCACCATAGCTTAGAAAAGAAGGGAAACTGAACTGGGAAGATTTGGTTTATGTGTTTAATGAGCAATACTTGAATAATTCAACCTTTAAGGTAGACCTCAAAGATTTGGAATTAATATGCCAAAAACCCATCGAGTCTTTCTCTAATTACTTAGACCAATAGAGAGCCAAAGTGCTAAAAATGAGGAACAAACTCAAGGATATCGACTAGATCAAAATATTCATCAGGAATGCCAATAATTACATGAATGTTGGACTCACTCACACATAGGAAAAGCTCAAAGACGTAGCCATTGATGTGGAAATGGCCTTTCAGAACAAAGGATTTAAAAAGAGTGGGGAAGCCACATACCAAAACAATAGTAATAAGTCTAGCCAAGTCACAAATGTCAACATGGTTAAGACTTATTATTTCTCCAAATTAGGCAAACATATACTTGCTATTTGAATAAGCACATGAAAGAAGGAAAACTTTAGCCATTAATGCCTAAGCCTTAGATCAATCATCCTCGACATAATCATAGGTATGATTTATATTGTGCCTATCATCAAATGACAAACCATCTCATAGACAAGTGTACCACTCTCTATCATGCTATTTAAGATCTCATTAATGCTAGGTAGATACCTAATCTAGAAGACTGAGGCTCTACCAATTAATTTTGCTTTCTTTTAGTTTTGAGCTTTTGTAATCTTTTCGATTACTTTTCTTTTAATAAAATAAGGCAATGAATTTACTTGTTTTTTGAGATGTTTGTCCTGATGCATTTAACCTCAAAAGCTTGCTAATGTGAAAACTATTAGTTTTCCTGAGACATACATAGCAAAATTTTTAAAATTTATGTGAAAACCAAGCATCGATTTAGGATTGGAAAGTATTAAATCATTATTTATAGTTAACTAGCAGCATTTAGATATTTATCATAAACAACTTTCTATAGATTCCTTCTTTTTCTCTTCGTATTGAGTTATCGCAAACCATAGTATTCCACAAGATTAGGAGCACCTCCAAGGTATCCAAATGGTAACATTGAAGATTATGTGTGTAGATTACTAAGGGCTAGTAAGTAAAATATACAAATGAAGAAGAAGAAGAAGAAGGAAATAATAGAGTTTGTGCTTGATATTTACGTGTAACAGGGAGCAAATAAGCTTGTCTGGTGGCTGCTATAATTCAGATCAATTTATATCTTAATAAACCCTATTTAGCTCAAGTTTTAACCTTTAAAAGTTAACCTAAAAATCCCACAAAAGAGCCACTAGTTTGGGCCTTTTTTGGTCCTACACGTATAAGCCCAAATTAGGCCTATGCATATATACATATAGACCCTTGTGGGTTTTTATTATGTGGCTAAAAAAGGCCATAATTCTAGCCACTATATAGTCTAATTTAAGGTCCTTTTAACCCTTAAAAGGTCTAATAAAATTAGATATCAAATGCACAAACAATTGGACTTAATAAGGTCTAATTTTGGATACCCTAGTTTTGGTTTCCAAATCTGTTAATGAGCTCAAAGGTCAATCATTTCTTTCATTTCTTATGTTCATCCTTAGTTGATATCTCAAATCAACATGCCATTTAAACACTTTGAATCTCCTCTTTCTCACTTAAGTGTGTGACCCTATGGGTTTTTGAAACACATTGGCATTACACAATACACAAGAGTCCCAGTCCTACTAGAATTCTTATGGTCTAATAGTATTGGCCTAATAATTGATTCCCAATCAACTATCCACTTATGTACAAGTTAAGAGTGGTGTCTAGCCAAACATTAAGACTACCTAAGTGTTAAAAATGTCAAGTGGTTTGACATAACCCTTCCATATTCAGTTTCTATGCAATTTATCTTTTCACCAAACTTTATCTCATTTAGGTTTGAGTATGGACATGTACCAACTCAATGCTTGATTAGGTATGTTAAATCAAGCCCTAACTATATTAGTTCTAATACTTATTCCTTTATTCCAAAAATGCCTTTATGAATCTCATTCACACTTACATTCTAATTTGGCTAAAGATTCATAAAATAGAGGTATATTATAATAATGAGATAAACACCCCAATATAATTCGAGGTGATGAATCTTTTATTGATCACTCAACTACCTTCAATCATTTCAAACTATGCCTAATTACTTAGCTATGTATATATCATGGCAATATAAGAGCACATAAGTTAAAGTATAGTTCTCTATACTTAAGATAACCTTGCTAATCTCATGTAATGCTTGTAATTTTCGATGCTATGAACAGTACTTCTCGAGATTCAAGATACACTAATGTTATTGAATAGAAGTATTAATTATAACATAATTATTGGTGGAATATGGATTGAAACTAAAGTAATTTAAGGGGTTAAAAATACAAGTAAACTTTTCCCACAGTGTCCTGAGAACAGTAACCTTGTTAAAGCTAAATGACAAAATATTTTAAAAGTGCTCAAAATAATTTAAAAATAGTATGAATTGATAGCAAAAAATTCTAACTAAGCTAATGGCACTAAGTTTGGAATTTTCTAACATAAAAAAGTAATTAAAAAAATTAATTAATAAAATAATAGCTTAAGATAAATAGTTACTCTCGAAAACAAATTAAATTTTTATGGGAAATTTAAATTACATAATTTTTTAATTAATGGTAGCAAGAGATGATTAAAATAATGCATAAGGTTCTTAAAATTAATTTTTTATGAGTTTTAGTGTGGGAATTAATAATGGCCAATGGATTGCCATGTGTCAACAAATCTAGCCTTTCATTCCATGCTTAAGGATAGACCTTAAGCCATTTAAAAGGTCCATCTTCTTCATTCCCCCTATTTTCAATGCCATTTCTCTTTCTTCTCTTCCCTTTCTTTTTACTTCTTTTATCACCATAATCTGCCAAAATTCACCAATTTTCCACCCCAATTTAACCTCCGCCATCTCCTAATCTCAATTCTAGTGAAAGAAAAGCTAAAACAAGCTTGAATTAGGAGAAATTTCTTCTTGGTAAATAATGTCCTTTTTGCTTGTAAGTGTTCAAATTAATGGTTTTATATTTTTCTAAATAGTGACATTTTTGAATGTAAGTATTCAAATTAATGGTTTTATATTTTTCTAAGGTAGTAATCAATGCTAAGATAATGAATGTATGCTTAGTTTAAGTTTGGATAGTTGTAGAATTTATTATGAATTTTCTAAGGTGAAAAATGGCTATGGTTGTAGAGAAAGAGAAAGAATTGATAGAGAAAGGAAAAAGCAAAGCTTAAGTAGTGAAATTAAAGTTCCTTAAAGTTGATAGTAAGTGAATTTAATAGAAGATATGTTGTATTCTATTTATTTGCTTATGTAAAATGTGTGTGTATGTATATGGAATTGGTGAATTGTGCATATATATGTGTAATTACATATAAAAAATGCATGAGTGAGGTAGTTGCATGGATATAACTTGAGAAAAGAAAGAAAAATAATGTCTATAGGTGTATGGACATAGTGGCTGAATCGAGTATGGTAGGGGTGTGCACGCACACAAGTAAGGTTAATGGAAATTAAGGTATGAATTACCTTGAATATATGTTAAAAACATAATTGAATCAATGAATTGGCAAAAGAATGAGTTGTATCTGTATTTTGATGAAATGGTCAAATGGCTTACCTTGAGTGTGTGAGTGGATGTAATTGAGTTCAAGTGTAAATCACATTTTTCTAGTCTCGCTTGGATGATAAAAACTTAGCTTGATTTAGTAACCTAAAAGAAATGGCATTGATATGGAAATATGCTTAATGGCCGAATGGTATGTTGTGAGGGTTATGTTGTATGGATATGACTTAGTGACATGTAATAAGGCCTAAGATTGTAATTAAGTAGAGATATTATTATATTACATAATGGTATTGTATTGGTCATAAACATGTATGCTCAAATGGGGTATTGATTGAGAAAATTAAGAAATGTTGAGGTTATGGTTAAATGAAAGCTAATATGTGCTTTTATGTGGTATGGAACATGAAATGGTAAATGAAATGAAAATGAGTAATTAAACACATAAGAATGAGAAAGTATGACCTTTAAATGAGTTTGCAACTTAAGTAAGATGGTAATGAAAAGAACTTAAATGATAAGGTGACTAGGCATAAGTAAATAAGTAAATTAAAATAAAATTAAGGCCCATATTAGCTAGACCACCTATTAGATAGGTTGATGAATCCAACTAGAGAGTAGCAGCTGCTAGGACACTATGTATCCCTTTTCGTGATGGGTACAGCTATCGAGGTTCCAATTTGAGGAACCCTCACACATTTTATGATTGATGTTATCTGATGAGTTATTAGAGTGGTGTAGCCACTAGAAGGTCTAGAAAGGCCACTGTATATCTAATTATGATATGTTATTTATGATGGGTGCAGCCATCAAGGTCTAAATTATAGGCCCCTACATAGCTTATAAGATGGGTGCGACCTACACATTTATGATAATCATGATAAGTATTGTTATGATGGATGCTACCATCGAGGTCCAAAATATAGGCCTGCACACAAGTTAGATCCCTATATCCAGTGATTAAAAAGTAGTGTCTTGAGTATAGGCCCAAAATAATAATAATAATAATAATGAAAATGATGATAATAATGATAATGATAGTAAATTAATAACGATAATAATAATAATGACATTAATAATAACAATAACAATTAAGGACATAGATTCAAGTTAAATGACAGTAATAGAAAGGAATTAATGACCTGAGAAAGGTAATGTAACTTGTTAAGGAAATTAATTGGATACTCTACGTTATATATGGTACACAACTTACGAGGTGAGGTTTATTTATAAGTGAATTACTTTACATGTTGCATGATTCATGCGCATATGATATAATGCATTTTTCATTAAATTATCCACTAAGCATTACTTAGCATGTCGATGTTTCTGATGCATAGGTAGTAGATAGTAAGATCAAGCTCAACCTAAAGTAGTGTAGTGGTCTAGACCTCGCATAGGTATATTTTTGTGCTCTATATGTATAGTCTTGTATTAGTGGCACTCATGTATAGAAAAGGGGATGGGCTTGGTTATGTACATGTAATCTATTATGGTTTGTAAAGATTGTAAACAAGTTATGTGATGTAAATACATGTATAATTTATGCCTTATGTATGCATGAGATGTAGATTGTGGTGACTAAGGAAAATACATGTGATGCTATTGGTCTGTGTAATCTGAAGGATTAGAAAGACCCGATGTGGTGTGATAATGATGAGATCTATTATAGAAGTGTTTTTATGCAGGTTTAAAATTTTTGGTTTTTCCCCTGAACAACCATTATGCTACTGAATTTTTGTTAAAACATGACCTATAATTGATTTGATAAAAGAAACTCACAAGCATATCCAATAAGTTTAATTTGCATATTTATGAAAAGGGTTTTAAGAAGATAAGATGATAACATGATATGTCTCATTCGGGTTCGATGGTGGATTGAGTAAGGGGTGTCACATTAGGTGGTATTAGAGCAAGTTTAGTATTCCTAGGCATAGAGTTACATGAGTGT
>CANXYI010619362.1:0-11019 GCA_948208565.1 Hura crepitans
TCAAAGTTTTATGAGCAATATGCCAGTCATCGGACTCAAAATGATGACCCGCACCATAGGGAACATCACTCGGGTCCCAA
The DNA here is from genome assembly GCA_948208565.1 of Hura crepitans. Lineage (NCBI taxonomy): Eukaryota > Viridiplantae > Streptophyta > Magnoliopsida > Malpighiales > Euphorbiaceae > Hura > Hura crepitans. The sequence goes on from CANXYI010619362.1 coordinate 81, forward strand.
AAGCATTGTTCAGAAGACCTTGACTGGCGGACATTACCACCATTAAGCTAGTTTAGGCATATCACCATACGAAGCACTAAATTGCAAAAGGTGCATAACTCTTCTCTGCTAGAGTGAAGTGGGTGAAAGCAAGATTATGGGACCGAACTTGGTCAGAGATGCAGAGGAGAAAGTTAGGATTATAAGGGATAAATTAAAGGCTGCCACAGATTGACAGAAGTCATATGCTGATTTAAAGAGATGTTGAATATGAAGTCGGTGAAAAGTATTCTTGAAAGTATCGCTATGGAAAAAGATACTTAGATTTGGCAAGAAACGGAAACTTAGCCCTAGATTATTGGCCCATATGAGATTACAGAATGTGTGGGACTAGTGGCATATCGATTAGCCTTACCATCTGAGTTACAACAGATACATGATGTATTTCATGTCTTGATGTTGAGGCAATACTGATATGATCCTTCACATGTAATAACTACAAAGGTAGTCCAAATACAAGTAGGCTTAACCTATGAAGAAGAACCGGTACATGTCTTGGCTAAAGAGGTGAAACAAGTAAGGAATAAAACCATTCCATAGGTGAAAGTGCTGTGGAAACATTACAAGATGGAAGAGGCCACGTAGGAAAGCAAGGAATAAATGAAGTCTTAATGCCCACACTTGTTTTCATTAGGTAATTTCAAGGACAAAATTCCTTAAGAGGTGAAGGATTGTAATGCCTGTAAACCTAAGTTTCATGAATAGTACCTCCGAGGCATGAATAGTGGTTCCCGAGGAGTTAGGGCCCATTGTGATAGTCAGAAAGGGGAGTACTAGTCATAAAACTTTCACAGGCTAAAAAATAAGGAAAATGAATTAATTAAAAATTTTAGCAGTACCAATAAATCATTTTGGATCAAGAACTAATGAATAGTAACCTTAAATGAGTTTGTACCAGGATAGCTCTAGGATATGCCTGGACAGATTTGAAAATACCATACCCTGAAGCTCAAAAATTCCAATCAATTCATTGGTGAAGGAATTTTAATTTCCTGAGGTCGTTTGATAACTATTATAAATTTCTCATTTATGTGAGTGAATAGTAACTATAGTTGTCATTGGAATTTTGACCTGAGATTTTACACGGCCTTTAATGGGCATTGTTAAGGATTTTTGGCATTGAAATTATTATTTTTAAAGGTCTAAAAAAATTATTTTAAAATTTCAAAGTTCAATGAGAAATTGAATTAATATGAGCCATTAGATCACCATGTGACATGATCTAACCACTCCACCCTACTAATATAAATACCCCCACACATGTGAAGGTGTCATATGTGTAAAGAGCTTCCCTAAACTCCCTTCCCACACACCATAGTCGATGCCATTTCAAGCCTCTCCTCCTACATTTTTTTCTGTATTTCTCTCTCCTCCCACCATAAAACCCCATAAAATCATATGGTTTTTGACCTTTATGATCCTTAGAAGCCATTCCAAGTGGTAGAATTGCAAATTTTGCATGGAAAGTGAGATTTTACAAAGGGGTGAATAGTGCCAAATTTTGGTGTAAATAGATTTTTCTTAATTTTTATTTTTGTTTTAGATAATCCTAATGATTCTAATAAAAACCATATTGATAGATTTCAATTTAGAGTTATGTATAATTTTTGAGAATTTTTCTAAGGTACAATTGTTTATGTTTAGGGCAAGGAAGGATAAGTAAGGAAAGAAGGCATTCAAGGCTATAAAGTGGTGGAAAAGGGTGTTTTCACACCCTAGGTATATGGATTTGATTTAATTCATGCATGTCATGATGTTTGTGTATACATGTGAACATGTGAGTGTGTATGGAAGTGGTAGTTTGTATATGTGCATGTATGTTTAATATGAATTGATTATATGGTTATGTTAGCCTAATAGAATGAACATTATGTGTATGAATTGCATGGAAGAAAAATAAGTGTAGGTGTGTGATCTTGAGACGGCCGAATGGTATGCATGGTAATAGTGTGATGTGTGTGAGACACATTGATAAGGCAATTTGGCTTAGAAATGAGGTGTGAAATATGGTGACAATATAAATTTGATGAAAGAAAATTATGTGTAGTAATTTGGTACCTTATAACCTAAAATGTGACTTATTATGTTACATGAATTTGTATATGGAAATAGTGTTAGCAAAATGGTATATTATGAGTGAAAATGAATGCTTGAATTGGGTGCAATAATGCAAATGTAAATAATGATAAGAACTGTTGATAATAATAGGAAAGTATGGTGGATATAATGTGAAATGCTATGGGAAGTGAGACATTAAGAATGACCAAATGAATAGTGCTTTTTGAAAAATGACTCATAATTGGGAAAAGTGCATAAGCACACTAGTGCTTGTAAATGTGACACATAAATATTAGTGTAATGATGGAAAAAAGACCTATAATTGTATGATAGAATTAATAAATATGATTTGGCCCATCAATTAAACACCCATTGGATAAGTTGACTAGACAACTAGGGAATTAGTAGCTATTAGGGGTTTTAGTCCTACTGGGGCTATAGCCTGTATGATTGTGATGGTGAGTGTAGTTGCTAAGGTTTTGATATTAAGCCCTGCACACTCGAGTATTGGGAGGTCTATATAGGCTGATCTTTACTACCCATTGTTTTTATTTATGGATATTGGGAGGTCCTACGAGACTGATCCTTACTATACACTTGAGATGCAAAGGACAAACTGATTTGGGATATTAAGAGGTCCCATAGGGCTGATCCTTATGATCCCCTATAGATGTTGGGAGGTCTACAGGACTGATCCCTACCATATGCCAGTCCGATATTAGGAGGTTCACATAGATTGATCCTTGCTATCGAACACAATAGGTGTAGCTACTGAGGTCCAAAATGTGGGCCACTACATAGCTTAGATCCCGTTATCTAGTGCTTTTAAGTGTAGTGTCTCTAGGATGGGGCTGAAGTGAAATGACCTAAATGAACATGACTAGTATTTATGGTAATAAATTCATGACAATTACTATAATTAATAGCAATCTGATGTAATTTGGGAAAATGAACTACATTGTAAGGTACTGATAAATAGATAATAAGAATGATAAATGAATTAATAATTTTTTATATGATTAACTTTGTGTGTTTATATTATGGTCACATATCATGATTGTTGCAAAAAAGTATGCATGACATGTTGTAATGCCTGTAAGTCTAAATTTTATGAACAGTACCTCTGTGGCATGAATAGTGTTCCTAGTGGGTCGGGGAACCATCATAAGGCTAGAAAGAGTTGTATTGGTGATAAAACTTTAACGGGCTAGAAAATGGACAAAATGAAAAAATTTAAAAATTTAGCAAAACCAATAAATCATTTTGGATTAAGAATTAGTGAATAGTGACATAAAATAAAGTTATGTCGGGACAGCCTCGAGATGTGCCCGAACAAACTTGAAAATAACATACTCTGAACCTCAAAAATTCCAATCTATAGGGTGGTGAAGGAATTTTAATTTTCTAAGGTCATCTGATATTTATTCTGAATATTTTATTCTAGTGGGTGAATAGTAACCCAAAGTTGATAGTGGAATTTTGACATGAAATTTTACAAGGGCTTTAATGGCACTAATCGAGGATTTTTAAAACTGGAATGAGTATTTTTGGAGGTCAAGAGAAATTTCTGTGAATTTTTGAAATTTAAAAGAAAACTAAGAGAAATCGGATCGTTGTATCACCACGTGTCGTGATCTGAGCCATCCACCCACCCATATAAAGGAGCCCACACATGTGAGAGTGTCACATGTGCAAGCCAACATCTTCTCCCCCAAAAAAGACTAAAAATGCGATGCTATTTTTGGGTTCTCTCTCTTCTATTTTTCTTCATTTTCTCTCTCCTCTCACCACCAATTGTCACACCTTACACATTGTTCTTAACCTCTACAGCCTTTAGAAGTTAATTCCTCTAACAAAAATCAGAAAAAAGAGGCTAAAAAAGAAGTAAGTGAATCTTTCTAAATAGTGTCCATTTTTTGTGTAAGTGTTTTTAATTTAATATATATTTTTGCTTTAGATAGTTTAATGTATTCTAAGAAATCCAATGGTTTTAGATTTAAATTTGGAGCTATGTAAAATTTTTAGGAATTTTTCTAAGGTAAAATTCTTTATGTTTAGGTCAAAGAGAAGGTGTTGAAGGAGAACACCATTAATGGCAATTAGGTGGTGGAGAAAAGGGACTTTTCACACCCTAAGTATGTGGAATTGACCCAATCTATGTGTGTCACATGGTTATGCATGAATGTGTATGTATACATGTGTATAAAAATGCCATTTCTTAGTGTTAGGCATGTAATTGATGTTATTGAATGGTGTAATTATGTTAAGGATGTAAAAATAACATAGTATGTATGATTTAGGGAAAAGGAAACTAAGTCTAGGTGTGTGTCTTGTGTATGGCCGAAACATGTACATATGTGTGCATTATGTGTGTTCATGTGTATGACATGTTAGGCATGTCATTGACATGTAAATGAGGTGAACCAATTATGCTAAGAATGTGAATAACAATAATAAGATGTATAAAATGTTAGCTTAGAAAATAGTGACCTAAATGAATGTTTAATATGGACATAAATAATGACAAGCAAAAGGGTGATTATATTTGTGCAATTTGTTGGTATGAGAATAAGAAATAGTCCAATGATGATTATAAGAGGAAATGGATGTAGAATGATGGATTTTAGATTGGTATGCTTAGTGCTATAGAAGGCACCATGTTAGAAAATGACAAAATGAATAGTAACTCATGCAAAAATGACCAAATGAATAGTAACTTTGTGACAAATGACCAAAAAGGGGAATTTGTGTGTAATTGCATGTAAATTGAAAATAAATGCTAATAATGACATAAAATAGGTGGAAGGTAAATGTTAATGAGATGGATAAATAAGGAATAATGTATTAGGCCATTAGTTAGACACCCACTAGATGGGTTGATTGGTTAACTAGGTAGGTTAGTCCTTTTGGGGCTATTGTTGTTTGATGTGATGGCAAGTGCAGCCACTAAGGTTATGAGGTTAAACCCTACACACTCAGTGTGGCACCCTCTGCTCGATCTGTACATCAAACTCGAATGGGAGATGTGCGAATGTAAAATGATATCTAGTTTTATTATCCAAAATCACTTAAAATTTAAAACTTTTATATGAGAAAACATTTCTTGACTTAAAAATGAAATAAACTTCAAAAACCTTTTTAGCAAGCAAATTGAGGTAAACATTAGGGTCATCGTGTCAAAAATCTAGCAGCATAACAGCTATATCGAAACACTTTTTCCAAATTTTTACTTGCTTAAAAACACTTCTATATCATTAATAAAATCATCTTCAACTCTAATGGGTCCTCTTAACCCTCCAAACACAACATAAAACTCAATGAGCCTCAGGCTCTCCACACTCAATAATCTCACATGCAATGCCATTAATTAACACACAACATGTGAGAAGTAGAAAAGTAAAATCCATAGTTAAAATATTTGATACAAAAACCCACTGTAAAATGCAGATTAGACCTAATCCCTCCAGGATCACAAGAGCACACTCACTAATAACCATTACATTTATATCACTACTACTATTATAAAAAGTAGAAAAATACCCACACATAGGTTATCTTTGTGTCTCCTGATATGTAGAAGCTTTAGCTCTAATCTACTGCCCCGTTACCTACGCATCACAAATAAGTAATGCGCTAAGATTTCGTTTAGCGGTGTAATCACTTTAACTTGTAAAAAGGTTAGTTTTAGCATGTTTATAAATGCACATAAGCCATTTTCAGATTTAAAATTACAACCATGAATTTTCGGTGACTTATATGTAAATAGGCATATTTCAGGCATAACCCAGCCTTTAGATATCATACATGTTAAAAAAAATCACAAACATCATGTAATGATTATTTATAGGCTATAAGGCATAACATATATCATATCATCATTATAACAACTTGTAAGGTACCATACCATAGTCATACATTGCAAGGAATATTAAATTGGGTGTTTCGGGTCATAAGGTCTAAAATCACCATAAGACTCATTTTCACATCATTATCATAATCACAACATTAATAGTTCCCACACGATAAGAATTTTTTTAAAAAACTTACCAAGCTCTAAATAACCAATTCTTTGCTCGTAGGCTTAAGGAATGAGCTTATAGCTTATAGTCACCTTATAGGTCATATAGAAACATTATTTCCCATATAAGTATTTTGAGTTAAATTAACATACATTGATAATTTAAAGCCATTTAAATGCTAGTAAACACATTTATACACCTAAAGACCAATTTCAAGTCATTCGACCTCATTATGTCTGCATATCACATATTAGTGTCATTTAACATATAATCTTAATTTATGCATTTTTAAGCTATTTTAATTGTTTAATTTATGCCCATATTAATAAGACAACTAACCAAGATTGGATAAAAAAATTACTTTGGCCTGAAGGCACTTGTACCCATAGGTACGTATACTTAGGCTCGAAGGGTCTCACATCCATAGATGTGTAAACTTAGGCCCAAAGGCTCTCATATCCATAGATGCATAACACTTAGGCCTGAAGGCTTTCATACCCTTTAGGTATGTAAATCTTAGGCTCAAAAGCTCTCATATCCATTGGTATGTAAACTTAGGCCCGAAAGCTCTCACATCCTTAAATGCGTAATCAAACTTAGGCTCGTAGGCTCTTATGCCCATCAGCACGTAAATCAATGACCCCCATATCTCATACCCAAAGGTATGCTAGCAGCCACTACAATCCTAGTTGACCAGTCAACCTATCCAAACTAGGTTGTGTAACTATACAGGCATTATTAAACATGTCATTATGTGTCAAATTAACCAAGTTCACCTTTTTATATTATTATATTACTTAAAAACACCATTGACCTTATTGCACCTTTGCATGGCTTAAACATATACACTTCGCCAACTTAGGCCTATTAATGTCCATTACACCTGTAAGATCCATTTTTGGGGAATAATGGCATCGAAACACACAACATATCAATATGTCACATAAAAACACAAATATTGACTCAAATAACCATTTTATGGCATTTTTGGATATTTACCTACTAATGGTCATACATTGCCTCATCATGCCTTTATAGAACATATATATCCGTTATATGTCAAAAATTCATTTTAAACATATTAGCACATCACATACATGCATATACGATATTTTCACATCGACAAGAACGTGCGCACACTCATTATTGCATTTATCAACTCAAGTAGGCATAATGCAGCACATATGTCTATCAAGTCATTTTATAGCAATATACCACACTTTACATCCATTGGACATGTTCAAATCATACAATAACTATATGTACATATTTCTAGGCATATGGCACACAACATGGCATACTCAGTTTTTAACTCGCATAATGCATTAATAACTTATAGCCACTCTAAACCACCTCATATCATGTATTTACTATCTCATTAATCATACATTTCAATTACAACATTTATTATATTTTAAGCATTTAATACCATTAATTACAATTATGAACATAATGTATATAATTCATTAAATCCAAATTTTAGCCAAATTAAAGTGATTACACATGCCTAACAAGGTTGTACAAGACACCCAAAGTCGGCCTAGGCCTTCTCTTTGCCTCGAGAGGCTCGGGTTGTCGTTTCGCCTACGAATACAAAAGGATATGAAAAAAAAAATTAATATAAAATAGTATAAACATCAAAAAAAATATTCTGAGCCAATATATGCACTTTATAACACCCAAGGAATCCGTGAAAAATAAAATTTGTGAAAAAAGAAAACCTGAGAGAGAGGAGGTTATTATTCACCTTAGAATTCTTCTCAATTTTTATCCTGAAATACTTTGCTGTTCTTGAAGATTTTGGTGTTCACAGACTTATCTCGGGATGCTCTTCGTTTCGAGTACAAGCTTGCAGAATTGGTCGACTTTAGGAAAAAAAAAATCAAAGGAAGAAAAAGAGAGGGAGAGTGGGCAGGATTTTGGTGTGGAGGAAGTGGAGGATGGTGATGTATGGTATGAATGGGTGGAAATGATTTTTCCCTTATTTATACTTTTTCAAAAAATAATTTTTCTTTACTTTGAAAAATTATTATAACTGATAGGAAAGTCAATTTTCCCCCATTCCTATTCCTAAAATTCCATAAATTCAAGCCCTAAATTCTCCCAAAATTACAAGCCTAAATTTTGACAATAATCCAAAAAATTAATCTATTTTATGTCCCAAAAATTGGGTAAAAATAGTTTCCAAACTTAAAAAATTCCATTCCAAAGCTATTGGACTACTCAGAATATTTGAATATTGGGTTGTCATATTTTTGGATTATTTTGAGCAACTTTTTATATATTTTATGGTTCAGCTTTGCTTGCAGCACTATTCATAAGACATTGCCGTAAAATCTTAATTAGTGTTTTTAACCATCCGAACTACTTCGGATTGGCTTCAAACTTTGCCCAAAATTCTCTTGTAATTAATACTCCCCATTGGTATGCTTAGTGTGACTCGGGTTTCAAGAAGCACTATTCATCCTAGGAAGTACTATTCATGAGATTCAGGATTTTTGGGTCATTACACTCGGGTATTGGGAGGTCCCAAGGGGCTAATCCCTGCTATCCACCTGTGTTGCATTGGAGATATTGACTTGGGGTATTGGGAGGTCCCACGGGGCTGATCCTTGCTATCCCACTTATTAATATTGGGAGGTCTACAGACTGATCCCTATTATCTGCCAATCTGGTATTAAGAGGTCTATAGACTGATCCTTGTTATCGGACTAGGTAGGTGCAGCTACCAAGGCCTAAAATATGGGCCAGTGTATAGGATAGATCCCGCTATCTGGTACCTTAAAGTGTAGTCTATCTGTTATAGGCCTAGATAACATTAACTTAATAATGGTGATATTATTTGATTCTAAATAATGGCAATTGAGATACTACATGTATTTAAATAACTAAACTAGTTAATGGGCTATAATTAAGTGCTTGCATAATAAGGCATTGTAAGATAAAGTATATAATTGATATTTGGCATAATAAACCTATATAAACATGTTTATAATGGCTACACATGTGTATATATGAACTTATATGGGTGTTTGCATTCAGGACATACCTTTATTGTGTCAATTTTACCATTGAGTGTATACTTAGCATGTCGGTGTTATGATGCACAGGTCATAGACAAAGTAGCAGTCTAACTTTATCAATGCATGTAGCTGTTGTTAAGTCTCTTTTTGGTATACCTTTTATACTCTTTTGACATGTTGTAGCAATGCACTCAAGTATATTAGGGTAGAAGTAAATAGTGGATGTACATTATGAAAACTAAGATAGTTAAACTGCATGTCTATAAAAACCTGCTTTTTGGTGGATGTATGTATATGCATGTATATGTTTTTTTTGTGAGTTCTATGGGTCTGAGACCTCGTGATTGTTGTGTGTTTGATGTTAATGTTGGATTTGGGGACCCAAAGGTTCTAGGAGTTGAGATTGAGATTGGAGATGTTATAGAAGTGTTATTTGTGTAAGAAAAATTTTTGGTTTTCCACCTGGTAGTCGTTATGCTGTCTGATTTTCTGTAAAATGGATAATTTAGATAACCATTTATGTCCGCCCCTAATAAATAAATAAAAATAAAATAATTAACAGCAAAGGGGTTACATACTATCTTAGAAGTCATAACGATGTCATTAGTCTTGTTGCTTGAATGATATTTGTAAACGTATCAAAATCGTATGCAATATTATATTAAGGTAAGAATGATTATTACATCTTAAAATTATTATATGGTAATTACCTATGAAAAGAATTGTCATAGAAATTATAATATCTTGTGTTATTTAGTTTTATAGTTGTCTAAATTATGTCATTACATGTGATAGGATAATGAATAATATGAAGTCATAATAAGTTATGTAGTATTAATTATTAAATTAGTAATAACTAAATAAAACAAAAAAAAACCCAAAATTTTATGTAACTAATCCTAATGACAAATTAAACAATAACCCATTATGAAGTTAGAAAATATAATTAACTAATAACAAATTAATTACAACATTAAAATACTATATAAAAATAATAAAAAATAATAATAAGGAAAATAAAAATAATAAAAATTTTTATTAATTATAGACCAAGACAAAAAAATAATAAAAAATAAAAAATAACAAATTAAATTAATTACAACCCAAAAGTAAAACTAAAATTAAATTAATAAAATAAACATTAAAAAAACTAAAAATTGAATTAATTACAAGGAAAATAAAAAATATAAGAAAAATAACAAATAAAAATTAAAGGAAAAGACTACTGGGTCAGCCTAAGCCCAGTAGTCTACGTAGCCCACATGCACAAGCAGCCTTCACCTAAGCCCAGAAGCCTTCAGCCTTCAGCCCAGCCCAGTTCTTGGCCTACTCCAGGAAAGCCTTTACCTACAGATAAAAAAAAAGAATAGGGGTAAGGGGGACTATTGGTAATAATAGAAAGGTTGAGAGAGGGATGGTTATAAATAGAAGTAAGTAAGTGCATTAAAGGGGGCAGAGAAAAAGAAATTAACAGAGAAGAAAGAAATAGAGAAGATAGGCAAGAAATAGAAAACATACAGAAAGAAACGGGAGTAAAAAGTTTACAGAAAGAAACTGAGTGAAGTAGCAGTAGAAATCAAGAAGTAAAGAAGAAGGAAGTAAGCAAAAGAAGTATACCAATAGTACCAATCACAAAGGAAAACTCAAAGGTGAAACAAGTATAAGAAAAAATCAACATTCATCAATAAGACCAACAAAGCAAGGTAATCTCTTTCTTTTATTTACTGTGATTTTCTCTTGGATGTATTGAAGTCAGCTTACATTCTCTTTATTTTTTTTAGTCATAAAGAAATCTAATCC
>CANXYI010619386.1:0-15930 GCA_948208565.1 Hura crepitans
TATGTATATATATGTGTGTGTGTGTGTGTATGTATGTATGTATGTATATATGTGTGTGTGTGTGTGTGCATATGTATGTATTTATGCACATATACACCTTTATACTCATTCATACATTGGCTTTATGATGACATACACATGCTCATCAAATTCTCTATTAGATTCTATTTTTAAAATCAATAAAGCCTCAATTCAACATTATGTACTAACTATATTAATCTATATATCATAGCCATACTAATGTTCATATTATAACACTATTTACACATGCATATATGTTAACCCCATTCTTAATTCAACTTACATTGTAATTATGCAATAATCAGTCACAAAATATTAATAGGTTGTGAATCTCAATTAACACGTCTTTATACACATTAATCATTCAATTTAAGCATATAATTACACACTGTATTCATTGAATTCCACACACACACAAGGTATACCTCATAAGATACACCTACACATTTCATCATATTTTCAATACTAACATACAAATTTTATCTTGAAGATAACATATTAAACTTAGGTAAACTAACCAATTTAAGCTCAAATCCACTAAGATAGGAATAAATCTTCATCTAAACACATTCTTCTCTTTTCCCTATTGCTGTCCTCATATATCACCACACACATACAACCCAAAAATCACTCAAACACCTAATCAAGTTCCTTATATTTCAAACTTGAAATCTTCTACATAACTCATACATATAGATATCCAATCTAACCTTGAAAAAAATTCAAGACGCTAAAATAAGAGCAATAGATAGAAATTTTTGACCTTATTTAATTTTGAAATTATAGTGGCAACCTCTCTTAATCCACTATTGCTTGACTTAAAGCCTTGCTCTCCCTCGGTTGACAAATTAGTGTAACAATAGTAGCTTCTCATGCTACATCATTGCTATTAATTCTCAATAGCATCACAACCTTATTCTCCCTCATCCTTCATTGCCTATAACGGCTACTGCTTCTGTAGTCTTTGCTGTGTTGCCTACTACTTACAGCTATACACAATCATATTGTCTATCCAAATCATTCTCACATGCTTCTTTTGATAGTTGCCTCAACTCCCTCTCGAAACTCTGCCTCTCATAGCCATGGTTTTTTTCAACCTTCCACCCATTCTTTGCCCTTTTTTTTCAACATGCTTAACAATCCTTCTTTTCTTCTTTTCTCTTTTTAATTGCTTCCCTTTTTCTATTCTTCCTTTCTTTTTCCAACCAGCTGCATCACTTAACTCTGCCACTCCTTCCCTCCATCACCAACACTATGGCTTTCATTATGGACTCTTCTTTCCCTTAACTCTTAAGTCGATCTCTATTTTTCCTCTTTTTCTTTCTTCCTTATTTTTTCTTTTCTCGATCCCTTCCTTCTTTCACTTTTATTCTTTTTCCTTTCACTTTTATTTAATGTATGGCTGCCATCAATTAAGAAGTTAAAATATCTTTAACTTCTTTTTTTTAAACCTCATTCTTCTAAATTTTTAAAATTGTACTTTTTTTCTTTTTTTATTCCACTCTTTAAAATCTATAACTTGTTCTTAACCCCGAGAAATTCTAACTTCAATCTAATAATTCCTTTTGGAATAATTGAGTATCGGGTCATAAAATCCCTAGATAATTTTGAGCAAAAATACCGGATTATCATTTTAACTCTAAAATATATAATTTGTCGTAAAATCCTCATTTTCATTTTTTTCACTCACTTAGAGACCTCATATCCAAATCCACTTGACCCATGATCTCTTTATAGTTACTCATTCCATTTTATCCAACTAGGTTGCCCCGATCTCAGGAGCACCATACACGAACCCAAGATTTTTTAGTTTTACAATACTTATTTATTGGTTCCCCACACAAGCATATATCAATCATAAACACATCTTACTTAATGATGTTTTATTCTCATGTCTATAGCCATAGTTTACTTATTAACCATATGTATATACGTATCCTTAGCTTACTTGCCAATTGTATTCATAGTATGCTTTTTACTCATTTGCATATTCATAGCCTTGCCTTACTTGTTATTCATACTTCTATTGAGAAGAGCACATAAATAAACCAAAAATACCATAACATATGTAATTCCCATCTTATATTATAAATCATGGTCTCATAACCCTATTTATTTTATGCCAATATTTTATAGTTTAACATAGTTAAAGTTCATAGAGCCCTTAGTAACATAGTTGCAAAATGACCCTAAAGAAGGATAAATGGGAATATGTGAACATTAGCAAACAATGCCTAACATAGCATAATGTGTAGTCATAGCAAAATCATGTAAATGTGGCCTCATGGCCAAAATATCATAACATGGTGTAACATATGGCACTAGGTGCTAAGCATCATACATAATAGATTTGGAATGACCCTTCTTGGTATGCCAAAGTTATCATATGCTAAATTCTATCAAAGTTTACCATAAGCCCTTTTTAGCTATTTATGTATATTATATTTTTCTAAATTATCCTTACTAAAGTAAAGTTTTTCTTTAAACTGAATGTATTTAAGTCTCGCTTTATAAACTAAAAGAAGTCTTAAGATTATGACATTACTAACATTTATATAATGATGATCAACATTTACATAGATGTATTATTAACCTCATGCAACATACTTCATGATTACATAATATATAAGCTCTAATCCTCACATAACTTTAATATTATGCTCACCCAAAGTGCTATATTATTATATAATATATATATATATATATATATAATCATTTTAAAAATACAAAGAGCATTTGTTCATGTTACACATACATTTATCGACCAAGTAATACATTCTAAAGTTAGGTTTACTTAACCTTTCATTTAGCCTAAGAAGGTACCCTAAGAATGAAAACTAGCATCATAATTAAATTGATCAAATTTATTATAAGAGCTTATGTTTAAAATCAAATATCCCTTAGTTTTATTGATATGATGTATATGGAACATAGAAGCCTCACTTTAACCACTAGATGATGTTTAAAAATTAAATCCTTAACCTTATATGATGTGACATCCCTTAACCAATTCGATCATCAGACCTGAATAAGGAGTGACACACAAATTGATATTTGAACTACTCTTATAGAAAATCTTTATAAATTAAAACCTTTGTATTTGAGATTGAAACATACTTTACATGCATGAGGTTATAAAAATATAGATTGTAAAAAACCTTTTTCCAAGGTATATTATTAGGGTCCTCATGTTGAAATTTTGACAGCATAACAACTGTACTAAGAATTATCTTAAATAGTAACCTGCATAAAAGAATAGCACTTCTAAAATATCACAACACAACATACCCTTATCTGGACCATCTAAACGTCTAAACTTAACTCAACATTCATCAAGCATACATAAGGAAGAGATACCATAAAAGTCATACATCATCATGCATACTTATATAAGATACAATATGATATTAAAGAGTTACAAAAATATTTACATCACATATTAGGCCTAATCCCTTAATTACACAAGAGTGCCACTATATGAGTACATCACAAATTATACAAAAGAAAAGCAAAATACTAAAAGAATCTTCTCTTGATCAACTTGCTAATATTAAGGCTTTGACTCTAATATGATTCTTTAACATACACATTGCAAAATAAAATGATGTGCTAAGCGAATGCTTAGTGGTGTATTCATCATAACATATGTATAACCACATGCTCATCATACATTAATACCAATTCAATTGAATGAATATTGCCTTATAAGCATGCATATGCAAAGCATACTAAAAATGATGTAGAAATACATAAGCCAAACTTAACAAAATCACAATAATATTTCATGCATTTAAGATACATATATCAAATTTAAGCTTTATTACTCATAATTACATCATTTCTAATACTTCTTTTCTTTCTTAACTTTTAGTCTTAATGTTTAAGTTATGCCTATACCTAAGAAACAACTATCCAAACTAGATAATAGAACTAATTGTGCCCGAAGGCCATAATTGACCCAAAGATCATATATAAACATAAAGTTCATATCTATGCCAGGAGGCCAAGATTGACCTAAAGATCATGTATAGACCCAAAGGTTATATCTGTGCCCAGAGGCTATGATTGACCCAAAGATCATGTATAAACCTGAAGGTCAT
The DNA here is from genome assembly GCA_948208565.1 of Hura crepitans. NCBI lineage: Eukaryota > Viridiplantae > Streptophyta > Magnoliopsida > Malpighiales > Euphorbiaceae > Hura > Hura crepitans. The sequence continues at coordinate 4,122 of CANXYI010619386.1, forward strand.
ATCTATGCTCGGAGGCTAATCTCAGCCTAGTTGCAATATCTACCTAGTTGACCAATTAACCTATTCAATCTAGGTCATCTAATCGTATGGGTCAACATCAAACTTATTAGTTTCACCTTCTTAAACTTAATTTAGAGCATCTTTATAATTAATTAAAGTTCATTAATTATGCTTAACTATTTTACATACTCATACATGAACAAATTCATATCATTATATCAAGACCACGTTACTAGCTCTCTTTTTTTTACTTGATATATGCTTAAAGCACCAAAACTCATCTTGTTAGGCCATTCAGCCATAACAATACTTACACATAAATATATGTCTTATTTGCCCATAAGGTCACTTAGAAAGTAGGCTCTATCACATAATCATCTTGATGGCCTTAAAACCGCATTCCAATAATAGAATTATACTTACATATATATAATGCATTCATAACATACATGTCATCTCAAGGCTTTATTATGGAAATTGAATGAGTAAGAACTTTTACCCTCTATACATAATCCATACACATAATAAAAAGCACACATACTTTTGCCAACATCATAATGCTCAAAACCAAAAATTGTAGTTAATTTCATAATTCCTTATCATTATATTATCATACTTAAATGTTCTCTAATGTAACATCTTTAGACATCATACATGGTAAGAACTAAACATATTATCATACATCTACACTAAGAGGCATTCAACCTCATCTTAAGCCCTATATTAAACATCCAAACCATTATTGACTCATCAATTCATACATTTTACAAGATCAAGCATGCCATTAATTACACCATACACTAATTTTTACAAACTAGCATATTTCACATAATAGCTTACATACACTTTATATTCCCACACACATAGTTAATGCATATGTTAAGATGAACACACTTACTAAATGATCAAAATAAACCATAATAGCTTACTTAAGCCTCCTTTTTCCCTTTTTTCTTCCTTGAGTAACTTTCCATTACAAAATATATTATTGTAAAAATTCAAAAATCATATAAAATCATAAAGGCCTCAAAACTCAATTCCAACCTTAAAAGTGTCTTCTTGGACACTCATAGAGCATTAGAAAAATAAAAGATTGAAGAAAAACTTACTCCTTCAAATTCGGGTTACTATCCAACCACTTAATGTTTCTAAAAAATCCATCATTAATACCTTGTTTCCTTGCTTTTATGGAGTTCTAGGGATTATGGAGGGTTTGATTAAGGATTTAGATAGAAGAGACTAGGGCTTGATTGTAGAAGGAATGAAAAGAAAATGGTAGAGGAGAGAGAGAGGAAGCCGTTAGCTTCTTAAGAAAGAAAGAAGATGATTTTTCACTATTCCCATTTTGACTTAAAAGTAAGTTATCTTTTATAGGAAAATCTAACTTTTTTCCTCCTTACACCAATAGTCCCCAAACTTTCATCTTTATATCCCATTGGTCCCTGATTTTTACTTTTTTTTGTTAACCCTCTAAGTGACTTCATTTTCACTTTAAATTTTACCTTTAATTATATTATGAATAATACCTCTATTTAGTCGCATTTAGTGTGACCAGGGTCTTGAGAAATACTATTCACATCCTAAGAAGTATTGTTTATAAATTGGGATTTTTGGGGCATTACACATGCATAGTTGTGATATTGCCTTTTATAATTAACTTACAAGTTTTGATACTTTTAAACATACAAAAAATGTCCATGCCTATTCCATCCTATATCATCTAACTCAAATACATCATCAAACATAAATGTAATTAAACTTATTTACCTTTATTAAGATCTTGTCTACATTTCAATGCTTACTAATAGTTCCATGATTTCCGTACTTGGTTAACCAACATCTCATATCAGACACACATGACTTACATTAAATGCATGGCTAACTAATTCTTATTATTATTTGCTAAGGCATTTCTCATAAAAAATTTCTCTTAAACATTTTATAGTGCTACTCAACATACATAAGTAAGTAGTACTGGTTACTACCATACCATCATACATTTAAGTCTAAGCTCTCACTTAATTTTACTTTATGTGACTTATTCATCTAAAATAGCATTCATGATTACACTACTTATTTGTAGTACACCTAATACAATTTAAAATTGTAATAATGGCTATTGACATGCCTTTTGTATTAATAAAAGGCCTTTTTCTTCATGTGGATTTTATTCTATAAAGGTAGGAATGTGGGAGTACATACCTTAAAAAAAAACCCCACTTTTCATGTTTACACTTGATTTCACCCTTTATTTTCCCTATTTTATTATATGAGTTTACCTATTCCTTGCCCACTACTCAAGAGTGAATATTTCCATTACCATCTTATATTTTTAATGCTATAGACCTAATTTACTATCTCTATTACTACCATCTTATTGCTCTCCCATTTATTTCATACTCTAAAAAGGAAACCTTAAAAGGTCAGCTTTTGATAATCCATACATAGTAGTCACTTGGCTTTTTTATTCGTACAAAATTTATCCCTTATATATACCTTAAATATACTTGAAACCCATTCATATAAATCATACCTTTTTAGCATAAAAAACCTAAAATCTCAACTATCACCTACTTTCTTATATTGTATGATCCTACTACAATTAACACCTCTGCTATTAACTTTTTACTCGATTTATCACCATATATAGATAAGCATACAACAACTCTTCACTCTTCTTTCCTAGCAATGAAACCACATATATACACATAAATCACTTAATCATAGCTATACTCATTAACTCTACAGTTTTTCACACATTATAATAATACATTGCTTGTTACATTCCCTTTCAACCCATGACTTCTCATCCTTTATTACGCCACTAGCACATCATAAATATCCCATACATATATGTCTTTCCACTTTCTTTCAAGACCATGCAAGTTTAATACCATTGTACGTAAACCCAGAATGCCTATTCCCCTACTTTCTTTTAACACCATGTAAGCTTAATCCCATTGTAAGTAAACCTAAAACTATTTAAACCCCATCTTTCTACTATAATAGCCCCTATTGCATCACATTACCCTACAATGTCATTTTTAACCAACTCAATTCTAGTATTATACCTTCTTTAATAGCTTAAATATCATAATAACCCCCTTTTAAATCTAGAGAATTGAAAAAGGGATGAGTAAAAATGAAATTTTGGCATGTTACCATATAAAAATGATGAATGCTACCATATCAGGAGAATCAATCCCCAAACCTACCTCTGTTCTCTATAAAATCATCATTAATCCCTCTAATGCATGTCGCTCTCCTCTCATAACTAAATTTCTCCCTTGTAATTACTCAAACCTCAAAAATCACTAGTATCATCCATAACAACCCCTTACCATAGCAATTACTAGACTAGCACCACTACGTTCTTTTCCTTAATGCAGCTCTTATTCCCTTTAAAATTCCATAAAGACATTGAATGAAGAGGAGAAAATTTTAATTTATAAAATAAATAGATAATCAGATTGAATTCGGCTACCCTTTCTACTGTCAGTATCCGAATCTTCTTATTGTAATGCTTATAAATCCCAATTGTATGAATAATGCCTCTGAGGCATAAATAGTGTCCTCAAGACACCGGGGCACCATATGATGGCCAAAAAGAATAGTGCTAGTCATAAAACTTTGACGAGCCAAAAAAAGATGAAAATGAAAGAATTAAAACTTTTAGCAAAACTAATAAATCATTTTAGGCTAAGAACTAGTGAATAGTGACCTTAATTGAGTTTGTGCTGGGACAGCTCCAGGATGTGCCCGAATAGACCTAAAAATATCATACTCTAAAGGTCAAAAATTCCAATGAGTCTATTGGTGAAGGAATTTTAATATTTTGAGATCGTTTGATATTTATTTAGAATTTCTTAATTCAATGAGTGAATAGTAACCCTAGTTTGCAAGGGAATTTTGACCCGAGATTTTATGGGGTTCTTAATGGGTACTATCAATAATTATTGACACTAAAATCATAATTTTTTGCAGGTCTAGAGAAATTATTTTGAATTTCTGAAGTTTAAAAGAAAATTGGATTAAAATGGACCATTGGATTGACTTGTGGTTCTATCCGAGTCATACACCTCACTAATATAAAAGCCTTAACACATGTGTGAGTGTCACATATGCCACAAGAGTTATCTTCTTGCTCCCATCTCCCTTAGCCATCGCCACTTTCTCTCTCCTCTCCTCTTTTTTTCTTAATTTCTCTCTCCTCTTTTCTCTTTTTTCTTAATTTTCTCTCTCTATACAAGCCTAAATCCCATAAACCTTATATGGTTCTTTGCCTTTATAATCTCAAAAAGCCATTCCAATTGATAGAAATAAAAAAAGGGGCTAGAAAGTGAGATATGACCACTTGGTGAATAGTGTCATTTTCTTATGTAAAGGCTCTTATTCCTTTTTTTTATTTTTGTTTTAGAAAGCCCTAAGTAATATAAAATAACCATATAGTTAGATTTTAATTTAGAGCTATGTAAAGTTTTTGACAATTTTCTAAACCCTAGATTGTGTATGTTTTTAGGTTAAGAAAGGAAACTTAGTGAGGAGGGGCACCCTAAGGCTTGAAGTGGTGGACAAGGGTGTTTTGACACCCTATATATGTTAATTTGATGTAATATATGTGTGTTGACATGTGTGTGCATGGGTGTGCATGTAAAAGTGTGTATGGAAGTGAGAGATTATATGTATGTGTGCATGTTCATGTGTAATAGCTATGTAAGTATGTTAGTATGGAAATGAGAAGTCTATGTGTGCGATTAATGTGTGAGAAATACATGTGTATGTGTGTGGCCAAATGGTGTCCATGAAGCGAATGTTAGTGTGCCTTTGTGTTTGGTAAGAATTGGTAGTGTAAGTAGGCCAAAAAGTGAGCACACATCATGGGTGAAATATGTAATTGATAAAGAAAAATAATGGTGAGTTGAATTATATAATGTGACCTAAGTTGTGATAGAGCATGAAGTGTGCATATGCGTGTAAAGGTGACCATTTGTGATGATGAGAACATGGCATGGTGTGGATAAATATATACAAGTGAATTAAATGAAAGGACACAAGTAAAAATGGCATGGAGTAATGGTAATGGTAATCATATTAAAGTGTGAACATTGTGATGATGGTAATATGTGATGTTAATGTAAGTGAGATGAATGGCATATTGATGATGATTTGAGAATTGAGGTCATAGAAATGACCAAATAAATAGTGACATGCTTGTAAAGTGGATCATAACCGAGGAATGTGTGAAAGTGTGCACTTAACTTTGATGAATAAATGATATTATGATTAATGACATATGCCTTATAATTGTGTCCATAAAACTAGTAATTGGAAATTGGCCTATATCAATTAGACATCCACTGAATGGGTTGACTAGTCAACTAGGGAATTAGTAGCTGCTATGGGTTTTGGTCCTTTTAGGCTATTGCTTGTGTAAATGATATGGCAGGTAACTACTAAGGTTTTAATAGTGAGCCCTGCACACTGAGGTATTAGGAGGTCCATATGGGCTAATCCGTACTTGCCCACCTTATTTATGGATTTAAGAGGCCCTTCAGGGCTAATCCCTGCTATCCATCTGAGATGATATGATAACTGTGATTTAAGAGGTCCATGGTTGATCCCTACTATTGTTGGGAGGTCTATTAGGACTAATCCCTACCACTCTAATTTGGGAGGTTCTTATAGACTGATCCCTACTATCAAGTGGATGTGGGTAGGTGCAGCTACTAAGGTCTAAAATATAGGCCACTACATAGTCTAGATCCTATTATCTAGTGTCTTTAAGTGTAGTCTTTCTAGTATGGGCCTAAATGAGAAAAGGAACTAAATGAGAAAAAGGGACACACACATATAAAATGCAATAATGATGGCTTATGTGACTTGACTGGCATAATTAAGAATAATGAAACCACACTTGGGTTAAATTGAGCAAGCTATAAGACATTGAAGTATAAATGATAGGACAGAGTAATAAATGGCATAATTTTAGTTAACTGGACTTGCATGGCAACATGAGTTACATGCTGTTTATTGTTGTTTAGCTGCATGAATTATCGCATATGTATATTACATTGAATTAACTATTAAGTTCATACTCAATGTGTTGGTGTTTCAATATGTAGGTCGTAGATAGTAGAGCTTTCTATCTTTAGTGTTTGCAATGTAGCTAAACAGCCTTCCAAGGTATATCTTTATTCATTTTTGTAAGCATGGGAGTAGGGAACTCATGTATAGAGGGTGTTAGGCTCGAGGTGTTAAACTGGCTAGACATGTATTTTGAAATACAGTGGTATATAAACTATAAACTAAAAATGCTTGAATGAATGTTTATGTATATGTATGTCAATATATTTATATGCTTTAATAATGTGGATCTGAGACCCTGTGCTCGTATGATTGTGTGTGGTGATATGGTTGACTAATTAGAGGACTAGATGGGTCTAGGAGATGGTTGGTATATTGGGAATTGATATAGAAGTGCTTATCACAGGTTTACAAATTTTGGTTTTTCACCTGGATTGCCACTATGATGCCCAAATTTTCGTAATTTCAATTACAATCCTATAGCATGGTTTTATTATCTCATTACAGTCAATATAAGGATAGCATATGATAATAATAGAGAAACAACTAGAATACATCATCGAGGTAGTCAGAGCTATAAGTGTTAAGTGAATGAGAATTAGGATTGGTGACCTATGGGAAATAGCATTTCCTATTAGGTTCTTTTAAAAATCGAGTAAGGGATGTTATAGGCAGCCACTAAACAAATACAAAATTCACGTACTCTTCCCATGAATTTTTGGCTTCTTTTTTTCTTCTCCCTTTTAAATATCTTACTAGCACCTATATATTCTTTACTTCAATTATTATATGGATACCTTAGATGTATTCTTGATGAGGACCACTATGGTTTGCAATAGCTCGATGAGGTGAACTGAAGATAAGGAATCACCAAGTAATAGATAACGGTATAATTTCAATGCTGCTCAATTTTTTATTGTTTGCCATTTTGATTTATTCTGATCCTTATTATAGTTGCTTGGTTTTGCATAAAATTTTTAATTTTCAATCATGCTTGACTCATGTAAAACTAACATGTAAACACTGTAATGGTCACATGGCAGTATCTACTAGAAGATATCAAGAGCTTTCCATAAATGTGGTTTAGGTAACCACAAGATCAAATATTGCCCTAAGATGAAAGATTGGGAAGAATAATAAAGATAGACTAGGCATATTGCAACTTCTGGTAGAAGATTTGAGAGGCAAAGTTGTGATGCCTATGTAAGATATTACATCTATGTCGGTTAATTGAGATTACATGGGTTCGATTAGAGGGAATTAAAAAAATTGAGAAGTGATTAATTTAACTAAGAATCAAGGATAGCGTGGACATAAAAGAAGCGAATTATGTAATTATGAAAGTAATAATAATTATAATATAAAAAAAATATGGAATGGTAATTGATTTTTCGTAAGTTAATTTCACGTAAAAATCAACTCGACAAGTCGAATAAATTTGCTAGAATTTTCAGCCAGTAGAAAGAAAAAAGGAAGAAAGAGAAAGAGAAATAAGAGAAAAGAAAAAACCAATTTAAATATGTCAGTTGGACTAAAAAAAGATGAGAGTATTAGCTAGTATAATGGAACAAAAATAAAATGAAAGGAAAGAAAAAAAGGAGTAGTAAGGGAAATCAAGAATAGTTAGAGACTTAAGTAGTGCAAGAAACAACAAGCGTTGAGGGTGAACTTTATAGGAAAATAAAGAGAACAACACATGAGAGACTGATTTTAGGTGAATACCTCTAATTCTTTTGATTTAGGGCTAGTTGTATGAGTGAGGGAGGTGTTAGAGGGCATCACATCACTGCTGCTAGTGCATATTAGTGTTGCCATTACAACTATTGTGGTAGGTAGCCACTATACAAGACTGCAATGGGGGAGTGTAGCTACTATTACTACCATAAGTTAAATGGCACCACTGATTTTAATAAGGCAGCGCTATTATTCATAGCAATACAACTGCCGGTGCAAATGATGCCATTGTTATAGCTATTATATGCAGGTAACAGATCGTATATTAGTGTAGTAGGATTGGCTTGAGTATTTTGCAGGTGGGAAAAGATAGAACAATAAGGTCTTGCTGCTGTCTGTTGCAAGCATAGCTACTGGCACCTTGTAGTGAAACTACTGTAGCTATTGTTGTGCCTAAATAACAAGCCAGACTATAGATTCAATGGGTTAGCTTAGTCATTGTTATGATTATATGGATAGAAAGGAGATTTACTGTAGAGTAGCAAAGCAACTATTGTAATTTATTAACCTCTTTGCTACTGAATTACATCATCGAAGAAGCCTTACTACTGGCACCTTGAAGTGCCTCAACTACGACTATTAGTAATAGATAGTGGGGCTACAATGACTGTTGTAGTAGGTTAGATAGTAAGGAAAGTATATGTGGGTTTATAGTAGCTCTTGGCGATGAGCAAAAGCACTGCTATGTTAAGACAACTATAATAAGATGACAATAATAGTACGGAAAATGAGATTAATTGATTTAGCATTCATGGTAGCAATGGCATGAGAAAGAAAAAGCTAGTAAAAGATGTATATGAAGGGAAAAAAGAGAGAGATCAATGAATTATGGGTTTAAAATTTAGTTTAAGCAACATTTACATGTTGTCAACTTATATAACCCTAAATGAATAGAATTTTTTAAGAAACTTTTATTCTTGCATGCCTAAGTGACAAAAAAGAAGGTAAACCAACTCAAGCTAGAGGGAAGAAAAGATTAACAACATTAATCTTTTAAAACCATTTAATCACAATTGACTTGCTAGGTTGTTTGATATGATGAATGTGTTTTTTTTATTGATTTGTATGATTTACACATTTTGTAATGTTGCATGGGGAATGTATACATTTTTAAGTGCTTGCCTATAACAGCATGTTCATGATTGCTTTATAGGCCTTATTTTAGGTACAGTAGCAATTATATACTCACATACAAGCACTTATGCATAAGTAGAATGTCATGATTAGAATCAGATAAAATGAGCAGGATCCCTACAATATTCATGTCCCCTATACACATTCATATAAAAATCAAGATAACATGCCAATTATATTTGTATATTTAATTCTCATGCATGGGCAGTCTATTTATAGGGGTTATCCTAGGATTTGCATCATGTTAGTTCAATGTCAGCTTGTAATATATAAGTCACATATAGTTTAATAACTGGAATGCATTAGTAAAGTCAGGTTATGCATAAGATAGGTTTGCTACTAGCTGATGGTGCATTAGCAGAGTTATATTAGTAGTATAGAATAGGACACAGAGGATGGATTTAGAATTCATAAAAGAAGGAAGAAGGTTAAATTTCATGTAGCTAAGGAAGCTTTACCATATGTGAATTTCATATTCTATAGCATAATTAATATGACAAGTTTTAAGGATAGTATGGAAAAGAATCATAACTAATTAGGTAGAGACGACTTAATATCATAATAGGATTAAAACCTAGTGTATGTTTTACCAAGGTTATTCAACTAAAGATAGCTTAAGTAATGAAGTTTTCAAAGTCAATCTTATGTTATAAATTTAGGAAACATACATTGGTGCTATACGCTAATTATACTTACACAATTAACATTCAGTCATGGATAACATGTTATTTTAGTCAAATGAAGTTGGTGTATCATGATATCTGCACACTAAGATATTTTACAATACATCAATTAAATATGCTCTAGCAATGTGAATGCTCTAGATGAGTTAGACCCATGCATCTTAAAAAGTTAGTTACTTGATGTTAATGTATTAGCTTGGCTTTAGGACATATGCAGTTTTATGGGAAATTATTCTTGAGTCATCTACTTATAATAATAAGCTATTTCTATAATGATAAATTTGGTTAGCAAACTATTTAGCTTATGTGCTTATAGAATGATATCAAGGATGTCTACATCTTTAAGAACTTACATATAAATAGCATACTTAAGTTTGTCTCATTATGTATACATTAAGTATACAAGCAATTAAATCATGAAATTAATGTCTTGTCAGTTGCACTGATGCTGAAGACTCCTCAAGTGGTTACAGATAGCATGCTCACTAGCTAACTATCAGTAAGTAGGGAAAACACAAAATGAACTAAAGAAGTGTTTCATAAATTTAGTTAGAAGAATGAAAAAGTTAGCTTTAAAAAATAAGAGACTACCGTAAATAAAGACCTATGCTAAAAGTAAATTAATACTGTTAGTCATAGAAATACTATTAAATTGAATATAACAAATTAAGTGAATGCCAGCACATAGCCTTAAAAGGATGAAAATACTATGCATATCTTATAATACAACTGAATTGAAAAGATTGAGTCTTATGTCAAGAGCCTAAGGTAAACCTTACAGAAACCAGGTTGGGGTAGCTTTGGCATGCTAGAGAGGGATATTATGTAGATCTACAATAGCTTATACCTCAGTATTAGTACCATATGAGCTATTTATGGTGACAGTGGTTGAGGCTATAGATATTTATTAGCTTATAGTTACTTTTCAGATTACTACTTATAGCCTTGTTTATCCTTTCTCAGGGTTATTCTAGGAGTGTATTACCTATGGCTCTAGAACAAGTTAAAAGATTATTTTTAAGACTAGATAGAACATTTTTAATGTAACACACACAATAGCTTATAAAGATATGGATTCATTGTAATACACAAACCCATAAAGCCTTTAAAAGTGAAGAGCTAGGTATAATCAATTGTTTTGTAATCTAGATAATTGTATTATAATTACATGTAGTTACAGCTAGGAAATCCAATGGTGCAATTCCCACCAAAGCATATTAGGCTAATACAGGTAAGTTATAGGTAAGTGCTCTTTCACAACATAGTTACATTATGTGATTAGTCTTGGCCACAATCAGCTAACCTACACACATCATAGGATAAAAATGGTATGCAATAGTAGCATTGAGTTCACATGCATTTGTGCAGCCTATGTAGGACCTCATGCCACTTTTATACATATTATCTTGACCTTTATCTCTATTTATCATACTGTGAGATGTGAACATATTAAAGTACCATTAAGCATACTTGCTCAACGTAGTGGGTTTGCCTCACACAAGTTACAAAAGCCTAAAGATGTCAAGTGAAATTACCATACCATTCATTTATAATAAAGAGAGCAAGCAGCAAATGTCAAGTAGCAATAACCCTTTTGTTGTACATGTCTTTATATTCTTTATTTTCAGTGTGTAAATGGCATGTACAGATAGTGATAGGGAAAGGATGTATACAATTGTAATTTAGTTATGTATATATGTAGTTATAGTTGAGTCATGTATATGGGACATCTAGACATCCTCTTAACTATGGTGTAATGAACTATGAGTGATGTGGGTATTTATGTGCATGTGTGAATGTGAACAGGATTGAGTTAACTATAAGCTAGCAAGCTATGAGATATTTTTTTTATAGGATAGGAAAACCCTCATTAACCTCTTCCATCAAGGAAGATAGTTTAGTTGTCTACATGAGTTTATACAGGAGTAATAACCTTAGTTTTAGATGTTACACATTTAGCTATTGTTATCACCTGTCCTTATAACCTTTTTTTAATAGGTGGAAACCATGTCATAGATAGGGAAAAATGTTTTATGGATTTCCCTTTAAAGGTCATGTAGCTTCAAAGCTAGGCATAGTAGTTCATAACCTCCCCTAGGAATTCCAGTTAGGTCCTATTAAGGGTGTCACACAAAATAATATAGGGGGTACCTAAAGAGCTACTTCTAAGATAG
>CANXYI010619412.1:0-10645 GCA_948208565.1 Hura crepitans
AAACATATGAGTGTGTGGATCCTAGATTTATCAAAGCTAGTACAAAAGTATCAAGTAAAGAAAATGTACTAGCTATGACATCTGGAGCCTCTGTATCCTCTCAAGCATGTATGGCATACTACCATGCCAGAGCTCTAGCTAGCCTCTGATCTCTCTCTCTAACTGGTGGTATCCTGCTCCTGACTCGGTGGCCTCTGTGGTCTACTAGCTATAGCAGCAATTGAGGCTTGAGTCTAAACTAGCTCTACTAGTCACTGAGGACAATCTCTTTGCTAGTGATCTCATGATCCACAAATGAAACATGCTTCTATTCTCAATCAATACTGACCCTAATACTGCCTTTGGTAGGTCTCACATATAGGCGGTGCACTCTTAGTAATAGATACAAGTGTACTAGATGCCTGCTGTGATAGAGGTGGTCGAGGTCTAGTAAAATACCCTTAACAAGTCCTCTGCGAAGGGGCTTACCTCTATGACTATTAGCCCTACTAACTCTAGGACTGTTAGCTCTGCTGAACATCTCTCAGCTTCTTACTCCCACCTAGAGCTGAGCTTATCTAGCCTACTATAGAGGCCACTTCCTCTGGAATAGATCTATCTTCTCTTGAACCATTTCCTCCATATCGTAGGTTGCTGCTACCAAGTTAGAAAAATCTCTGATCTTTAAAGTGGATATCTGCATCCTAATCTCCACATTGAGGCCCTTCTTGAACCTCTTACATTTCTCCTTATCATTAGGTAGAAACTCAAATGCATATCAACTTAGACGGTTGAAATCCTTCTTATACTTTGAGATCAACCTCTTACCCTACTTCAGGCCGAAGAATTCATGCCTCTTCTTATCTATATAGGAGTTAGGAATATATCACTTCTTGAACTCCTTTTAGAAGAAGTCCCAGGTTAGATCAACAATTGCTCTCTTCCTCTTTAGTCTATCCCACCAATGATATGCTTCCTCCTATAGCAGTGATGAGGCACAACTTAAGTACTCCCCCTCTAGGCACTCTAATTCCTCTAAAATCCTGGTGGTCCTCTCCAACTAGTACTTAGCCTTGGCTACATCATCCTCTCGGATCCCAAAAAAATCTATTGCTCCCAACTTCTTAACTCTCTCCAAGTAAGTCTTTTATGGGGCTGGAGGAGCTAGTGGAGGTGAAAGAGTAACCACTATTAGAACTGGAACTGGTGCCAAGGCTAGTGCTATAGTCTATCTCAGCAAATCAATGATCTGTTGTAGCAATGCCAATGAAGCTTGTGCCTAGCTTGACTAGACACAGAACCCTAGACTCATGCACTCATATATAAAATACCTAGGAATGCCTAAACCCACTCTAATACTACCAAATGTAACACCCTCTACTCATTTCTACTTGAAATAGGCAATAAGTGCTACTTTCTACTGAGGTCACCCATCTTAAGATTTTCCTAAGGGCCTTTCATTTAGCTTCTACCTAACTTTGACTAAGTTGACCAAATCTAGTCTTAAATCAATTCTAATTATTTATTCTTTTATTACTTTCTATTTTAGTCCGTGAAAATTCCTATCAGGCGCTACCAGACATTTCTCAAAATTGGGGTAGCATAACAGCTGCCCTAGTACCTAACCCCTAATTTATCCTGCAAAGAAAAAACACTTCTAAACTTGACATCTAACCTTATTCCCCTTCTAGACCCTCTGGTCCTCCAAAATATAGTCAACATCACAATATCATATCCATTTCACAAAACACAGGGTCATAGACCTATCAACACACAAGCATGCATAAATAGGCATTCATTAATATACATAAAACTATGCAAGCATTTAGTTTATAGTTTTAGCTATACATACATCCCATAATCCCACACTATCTATGTATATGAGTGCATCTATATACAAAATTCAAAAAGAAATATATAATGTAAAAAACACAACTCTAAAATAGCTACACTGACAACTACATCTAATGCTAGTCGGCTCTCTGTCACAACCTGCACATCAGAACACTGACACACTAAGTATGACACTTAGTGGTGGAATATATCAAATAGATTATGTCAACTTATGCAAGCATGCACCATGTAATGTTCCATACATAACAAGTAATCTTATACTCTAATTCCATTCATTCAATTAATCCATTTTAGTTATCTGTTATTTTAGATTGCTTATTAGTTACTTCAGATCCATTCATTACTTTATAGGCCCATACTAGATAGACTATGTTTTAAGACACTGGACAGTGGGATGTGTCCTATGTAGTAGCTAACTTTTAGGGCCTAGGTAGTTGCACCTACCTTCCCCGATACCCAGGGACCTGTAGCAAATAGTAGGGTACCAGTTTATAGACCACTCCGAGTATCTGCACCTCATAACAATCAGCACCAATGGTGGGTACTTAGGGACCCATCCGTAAACCACTCCCAATATCCATAACAATAACTTATAGTGTAGTGGCTCATCACAGAACTTAGGTGGCTGCACTTGCCACAACTAATACCTGGCAGTGGGCCCCAGAAGGATCGACTATCTAGTAACTGCTTTACCCCTAGTTGATCGGTCAACCCATCTAGTAAGTGTCTAACTGATGGGCCATTAACCATTTTAGGCTATTATTTATTATTATTTTATCCTTAAGTTACATTTTTAGACCTAGTCCCCACAAATAATTACGACTTTGCCATTGTCACAAAATTTCACTATTCATTTGGTCAGTTTCCGCAAGTGACACTATTCATTTAGTCATTTTTGCATTTTATGCTTTTGATTCCTTAGGCTATCCAAGTTCCTTTTTTATCCATTCTTCACACCCTTAATCTTATGTCCAAATCCCAATATAGGGTACATTGTTCCATCACATCTTTATTCACTTTTTCTCACTCAATTAAATCACATTTTCATACCATGCAAAATGCCAATTTTTAGGCCTTTTTACTCATGATTTCCACACTCTATTTACACACCAATTGTACACAATATACCTTATACACCTAAATGCACATGACATGCCCTATATGATACACTATTCGGCCATAACACCATCACGCACTTACACATGCAATCTTTCCCAATTTATTCTACAAATTATATTAATTTAGTGCCAAATACATGATTATAAGGTAATTTTACCTAATAACATGCATATACCCTAAAATGTCACATTTCCATACAAGTTCACATATATGAAACTCAACATACACACATGGCATAATAAATTTGAGATATTCCACATACCTAGGGTGTATCCACACCCCTTTCTCCACCACTTTGGTCTTGAGTGCCTTGCTCTCTCTCACTTGGAATAGGCACCCTTAAACATACACCAAGTTGATATTAGAAAAATTCTAAAAAATTATCTATAACTCCAATTGAATTTCTAAAACCATACTGATTCTTAGAATTGCCTAAGCTACCTATATCAAAAATAAAAATGGAAATAATGGGCTTTTACTCACTTGTGACACTATTTACTCAAGTGTTGAAATTCCCAAATTTGAGCTCTTTTCTCCACTTTTCTTAGTGGAATTGATGTGTATGGATAATAGAGGTTTTAATTTTAATAATTTTTCATCGAATTTGGGAGGGATTAGAAGAGAGAAAGCTTGACAAAAATGGTGTTTTCCTTTGGTATAGCGTTGACTTCTTGGCTTTCATGGGGAAAAAGATAACTTGCACATGTGTGAGGTGTATAAACATGTGGGATTACTTAAAGTAAATGGGTTGGATACATTTGATTGGACCAAATGGCCTCCAAAAAATTTATATGCATTTTTATGTCACTTTTTTGTTCAAAAATTCATAAAATATTCTATAAGTCTCCAAAAATCCCCATTTCAATTTTAAAAATCCTTGATTAGTGGGATTAGGGCCCACATAAAATTTTAGGTCAAACTTCCACCGTTGACTTTTTAGCACTATTCACGGTCAGAATAAAATATTCAGAAAAAATATCTATTGACCTTAGAAAATTATAAGTCCTCCTCCACCATACTCAGTGGAATTCTGGAGGTTCAGGGCATAGTATTTTTGAGACCATTCGGGGAACATCTAGAGCTGTCCCAGCTCAACCTCATTTTATCTTCGTAAACAGTAGTTCTTAACCTAAAATGAATTATTGGTTCTGCTGAAATTTTTAATTCATTCATTTTCCTTATTTTTAGGCCCGTTAAAAGTTTTATGATCAATATGCCAGTTATCAGACTCGAAATGATGACCCGCATCGTGGGGAACATCACTTAGGTCCAAAAGGTACTATTCATAAAACCTTAACTGTCGGGTATTACAAAGCCAAATTGGGAATGGCTATTTGTGAAGCATTATATAGGAGGAAGTGCAAAAGTCCCTTATGCTGGAATGAGTTAAGTGATACTAAGCTTATGAGACCAAATCTAATTAAAGATATAGAAGAGAATGTGAAGGTTATTAATGATAGATTAAATGTAGCCTTAGATAGATTAAAGTCTTATGCAGGCTTAAAAAAAGATGTTTCATATGAAGTGGGAGAGAAAGTGTTTCTCAAAGTTTCACTTTAGAAGAAAGTTCTATGATTTGGCAAGAAAGGCAAATTAAACTTGAGGTTTATGGTCCGTATGAAGTGATTGAACATATGGGATCAGTAGCTAACAGGTTGGCTTTGCCTTCTAACCTTCAATAAATACATGATATCTTTTTATGTATCAATGCTTTGAAGGTGCAGATCATATCTTTTACATGTTTTATTAGTTAAAGAAGTTAAGATTAAACCTAATTTATCTTACGAAGAGGGATCGATAAATATCATAAATAAAAAAGTGAAAGAGAAGAGGAATTAGACAAAATGCCTCTAGTAAAAGTGCTTTAGAGACATCATGCCATGGAAGAAGCCACCTAAGAGAGCGAGGCTTAAATGAAGGAACAAATCGCAATTTGTTTGAAACATGTAATTTTAAGAACAAAATTTCTTTTAAAAAGGGAAAATGTAATTCTAAATTTTGATGCTATAAATAGTACTTCTTAAGATGTGAATAGTATTTCCTGAGACCTAAGTCACACTAATGTGACCAAATGGAAGTATTATTCATCATAAAATTTTGGGGAAAGTTTGAAATGAAAAAAAAAGTCATTAAAGTGGTTAAAAATGTAAGTAAAGTTTTTACAATAGTGTCACCTGAATAGTGACCTAGTTTTAATTGAATCGTATAATATTTTGTTTTTACTTTGAAAATTATGTGATTGATACAACTAGATACTTAAATATTCCAAATAGTTCATTGGCATTTGAATTGGAATTTTGAATATTGAGAAGTATTTTTTTCTTAAATTGGGTAAAGATAAAAGTTAGATTTCTAATTAGTTTTCTTGATTTTCAAGCATGTGTTAAAAGAGGCTATAAAGGTTTAATTCATGTAATTTGTGGGAATTTTAAAGATTATTAATTAAGGTGTTTAAATATTTTAAAAAGTGGTAAAAAAATAGAGATATTATAGTGGACATTGGATTTTAATGACAAGAAATCTTGACCAATGGATTAGTTGACCAATTCAAGGGTCAAAGTTTCTTATATATGGTCACAATGTGTACAGTATTGTCATCGTCCTTTCCCTTTCTTCTATTCCTCAATTGACGACGCGAAGGGAGAATTCTCTTCCATTTTTACTCCATCAAACCTTCAAAGCACCCCCAATTCATTATCAAATCCCTAATTCCTCACCTCTAAAACCCCTAAGCATTAATTCAAGAAAAAAAATCAAGAGAGATTTTTATGGTTAGGTGAAGAGGTGAATAGTGACATGGTTTTGATCGAGTAAAATTTTTTGGGTTTTTGTATTTTTCTAAGATTCCTAGGATGCCTAAGAACATATTTCCTAAGTTAGATTTGATTTTTTTATTACGTATATGATTTTATACGAATTTTTTCATAATAAGCCTATTTATGCTTATAGAACAAAGTGATAAAGACAAAGGTAAGGGCAAGGAAAAGACCTAATCAAGTTTGTTTGATATATTTTGAACTCAAAGTGTAATCAATGTAATTTAATATGTATGTGCCCTAATGATAAAGTGTGTGTGATGGTATATGGAAATGTTTTATTTAATGATGTTGAATGCTTATGAATGTTGTTAGGTGACCTTATAATTATGTTCTAATGCCTTAGAAGTGGTTGATTGAATGTTGTATGTGTATGGAATATGTTAGCCGAATAACCTAAATTATATGTGTGTGTATGCTATGAATTATGTATGTACATGAGGGTAATTGCTTATGGATGATAATATGTGCCTATGTGAGTGCATTATGAGGTGTATGAGATAATCACATGAGGATAAAAGTTTAGGTATAGGCATGATGGCTAAATAGCCTATTGTGTGTGTGTATATGTGTGAACTTATGGCCAAATAGTCCTTTAGGTATGTGTAGATGTGTATAGAGCTAAATGTACCATGGTGTGTGATGTTGGCTTGTAATAAAGAAATGGCCATGTTAATGTTTAAGACATGTAATGGTCGAATGGTTTATTATTCATGTTTGTATTTGAGGCTAATTATGTTTTAAATTATATGCATTGTAATGAAATAATGAAGTAAAACATTATGACAATGAAGTATGATTATTGAGCTAACATGGCCGAAACTTACAAGGTACGTTATGATGTGATTATGGATATGAATATGACCTAAAAGTGTATGTTACTTATGACATTATATGAGGGCTTAATTTATGTATGTGTGGTTATGTATGTCAAAATGCATATGTTTAAATATGATGACAATCTAAAATCTAATAAATTTTCCTAATTTTGTCATTTATTGTCTAAACTCTCTTTAAAATCTAATTTAAGTTATTTTAATTCGGTGAAACCAAAATAAATTTAGTGATTAGCCCATACAGGAGAACAACCTAAATTGGATAGGTTAACTATTCAACTTAGGTTTAGTAGTTGCTAGGGTACTTCTAAAGCTGATTGTGTTACCTAGGGTCCTATATTGATTTTTATGACCTACAGGTCCTAGATGATGTTGCTAGACCTTTATGGTCCTGATAGCCTTCGCATCCAGTTGCTAGGCCTTTATGGTCTTAATAACCTTCGAGTCTAGATTGTTGGGCCATCGTGGTCTTGATGGCCTCAGTAGCCTAAATGTCTTAGTTATCTAGTATAGTTTATGTGTTTTCTTAAGTACAAGCATAAGATATGGTTGATGTTGAATCTTAAGGCATAAAGCTAGTAATTGAAGAAAACATATATTTGTTTCTTGATGATATGTTTATGATGATCTACATACTTTATAAAGGTTGAGATATACACATGCATCTTACTTTTGAGATTACATCTTACAAGCATATAACTGCATATTTTATGTTACCTATATGCATCTATGAATATGGATGTCTGCGTATCAATTACCTTGATTATACCACTAAGCAATTCGCATAGCAAATCATTTTTATTTGTAATACGTAGGTCAAAAAGAACCAAATTAGAGTCAAAGCCTCGATATTTATAGCAGATCAAGAGAAAAACACTTTTTGGTATTTTGTTGTTCAATGCATATATTATGTGATGTAATTATATAATTGTACTCATATGTAGCATAAGAGGGATTGGGCTTAATCTAGGATGTAATTGTTTTTGTAAACTTTTAAAACAAGTTCAAACTTTAATTTTTTTTTTCTTGTATGATATCTCTTCTTATTATATATTATTGAATTTGTGATGATGTTTTGGATGGTCAGAAGGACAAATTTGAGATTAAGATGTGCTTGAGATTTATAGAAGTGTTATTTTAATTCGGTAAGTTACTATTCATTTTAGGATTGTGCTTAATACATCTATTATGCTATTGAATTTTTGATAAGAGGATCCCTAAAAGTGATTTAAAACTTAAAAGAGAAATTTCATTTAAGCAAGATTTCAAAAGTCTAATATATAATTAAATGTTTTTAATGTTTTAATTTATTTGGGTTTTTAATGATAGTAAGATTAGATATTGATATGTGTGTCACTCTTTTTTTGAGTTCACTGATTAGATCGAGTAAGTGGTGTCACAGGACTACTAGGCCATAAAGGCCACTTGGATCACTAAGGTCAAACTGGACCTAAAGGTTATCAATTGGACTCTAAGGTCATCTATTAGACCTAAAGGTCATATATAGGATCCGAAGGTCATCAAGAGGTATAAATGTACCTTAATAGCTATTGGTTTTCATGAACATATGCACAGTAGAAATAAAACATCCATGGAACCCCAAAAAAGGCTAGAACATTGAAAAATTGAAAAACAAAAAATTTATATTAAAGGAAATCTCAAAATAAAAATTTAAATAAATTCTCTACGTGATTCCTATATGCAGCTTTGCTTATCTTTTGCTCTTCTCATCGGGTTGTCACAAACCATAGTGATCATCAGTTGAGAACAACTCCAAGGTAATCCACATAAGAAGTTCTTAAAAGAGAGCAACTTGAAAATCTAGGTGCTAGTAGGAATTTCAAGTGGATGAAGGAAAAAGAAGAAATTTATGTGTTTTCAATTATTTTATGCATCAATTTCTACTGTATAAAATATGCATATGGTAGCTATAGATATAAAGGTTATTTATACTTTAAACCCTTTTTTGGTTTGATTTTGACAGTCAAAATTAGTCCTAAGTCGGATCCAATTGGACCTACATATTGGGCCCCATTCAATCCTATGCGTATAAGCCTTTTAATGGGCTTATGTGCAACCTGATTTGGCCCCACTTTCATTAATCCTATATGGCACTACTAGGCCCCATTTTTTTTATTAATAATTACTCTAATTTAGGTTTATTTAAAACAATTAAAATTTAGACTCAACAAGGCACCAATCTAAAAACCTTGTTTTTCCAAAAGCCTTAATTTTTTAGACTTCTCATTTGCAAAAAGGCCCCAAGCCCATTTACTTTTTTCTTCTTCTTAATTCATCTTCCATTTATATCTTACATTATTAGAACATTCAATCTCATTGAATCTTCCTTAAACTTCTTTTATGTATGTGACCCTATGGGTTTTTGAAATAGCTTAATAGTATATAGTGAATTAGAGTTTATGTCTAACTAAAACTCCATAGATTCAATCTTATTAAATCAATATCAATTCACCAATTGATATATCACTCATGTATAAATTAAGAGAGCCATCTAGCCATGCATCATGACTACCCAAGTGCTAGAAAGTCATGTGGTTTGACTTAACCCTTCCAAATATAGTTACGATGCAATAAACTCCTTTCACCATCTTTTACCTTATCTGATTTTGAGTATGGACTTGTGTCAGCTTATAACTCAAATAAGTATGTCTAATTAATCCCTAGACATATTGTTATGATAATTTCACCTATATTCCAAGAATGCCCTTTGTGAATTTATTCACACATCGCATCTTACTTTGTCTAAGGATCCCTCAATAAAGATTACTCATCAGAACTATGAGATAAACTCCCAATTATAATCTGGGATAGTGAATCCTTTATTGATTACTACACTATCTTCAAATATTTAATGCCATACCCAAACACCTAACTATGTATACTTCTTATTCGATGTAAAAGCTTTGGAGTCAAAGTATGTCACTCAATATTTACAATAGTTAGTGACCTCTATCTAAGGATACTTGCACCACTGATATGATGAGATACTTTCACGGACATAGATTAAGTATCCATGTGAAGATCTTATGATAGGTCTTCGATGTACTTACTAAAGTATCCATATGTTAACCTCAAGCATCTTTATGGTTACAGCTTATAAGAACTACTATTTGATCTAATCAAGAAGTATAACATGTGCTGATATATCTAAATTAACAATGTTCGATCTTGTTAATATTATGATTAGGGATATTTAGGTATATCACATTTGTATGCAATAAGAATCTCACATCATGAACACTTCATGATTTCCTCAGCATTGTGATTTTATACTAGGGACTTTATAACATGGTTTAAGACATTGCAAATAATTATAAGTAATATATAAAAGTACAATGATATAAAGAGAAATGCCTTTTACATTAATTCAGAAGGTTTAAACATATGAATGTAACCCTATTGCATAAGCTCTAGGGCATACATCTAATAATCACCCATTTGCACTGGAGCCAATCACCCATGTACTTAATGTCCATTACATTAACATGTTGATTAAACTTCCCTTATGATAGTACCTTTATGAGAGGATCAGATATGTTCTAATCTATAGCGACCTTTTCAATTTTTGCTTCTTGCCTATCAATGATATCTCTAATCTCATGGTAGCACCGAAGTACATGTTCGAATCACTAATGAGACTATGGTTCTTGAGCTTGTGCAATAGCCCTATTGTAATCACAATACAAAGTTATTGGATTAATAATGCTTAGAACCACTCTAAGTTCATAAATGAACTTGTAATCTAAATGGCTTCTTAGCTACATCAGAAGCTGCTATATGTTCAGCTTTAGTGGTAAAATTTGGAGTCATATCCTATTTGGAACTCTTCTAAACAGTTACTCCTTTACATATAATGTATACATATCTAAATTGAGATTTGTAGTTATCCTTATTGAATTAAAAGCTAGCATTAGTATACCTTGTAATGTGTCTTACCCTACCTAATTAATGGACCTAAGTAAGAAGTGTCACACAACCTTTAAATTGAACTTACTTAACTTACCACTATAACTTAAAGCT
>CANXYI010619447.1:0-10304 GCA_948208565.1 Hura crepitans
TGTAACACAGTGTACATGTAATGCGACATGCATAAGTGTACATAATATACATGCATATTAGCATAACATAGAACATGTAAAGTACAGATAACATATACAATAGGAATGTGCTTACTGCCAGCACCCAAGTCTTATCAATCATGGCTCTCTTGAAAGCCTCGACCACCTAGGTAGTCCTTTCCATTAGAGCCTTCTTCACCTGATCAGTAAAAATAAGATGTCAGGCATGTGCAATGAGAAGATTCCAATAACATAATTGATGATCTTACTAGTGTCATATCCTCACCCTCAAAGGTCACGGGCTAACTCTCCTCAATATGAAGCTTTGCAAAAAAAGTTCCTCATCGACACCATGGTGCATGTAGCTCAGCTCGAGCACATCCACCGATGTCCCTATCACCTCGCTAGGAAAATATGCCAAGCCAGTTAATGATCCCAAAGCATGAGCAGGAGGAGGCAAGAACTGAGAGCTCAGGGAGCCAAGCGTGGTCCGTGGCTACTTTCTTAAGGAGGATGGACCAGCCCTAGGGACAACAGTGGGCTACAACATAACAATACACAAGTTAAGAAAACATCATGAAAGAGACAGTAAAACACAAGAAATTCACTTGAGATGGAAAAGGCCTAGTAGTGTAAGAAACCCGAGGAAGTAGGTGAGACATATCCCATGGAGCATAGGCCTCATCACCATCCTTCACCAATATGGCTCTAGGGACCCCGACGATCATCCCTTGCACAAAATCCAAATCATCGATGTACCTCCCAAATAGCATAGACTCAGAAGGGTCTAGAGGGATAAGACACAGGGCCCAAGTCCTAGCTGACTACCCTCTCTCTCAGGAACCAACAGTATGTCTCCAAAGTAGTTAGCAATAGACGGTAAAAAGACAAGCCCCGAATAAAGCGTAGAGTGGGAGGCAGCTCATCGATGGGAAAGACCCACCATGCCAAATCAACCTGCATAGGTAAGTATTAATAAACACGTAAATAATCACTAATGAAATCTTTTTTAGTGTAGGGATTACTTACATTTGTCTAAGCATGTGAGCTAAGATATTAGCAATGCTACACCAAAGACGTCGCATTTTAGGGACCAGAAGTAGGCCGAACCTATCTATCCATCACCGAATAGTGACACGACATATCTAGCTCACAAGGACGGGCCAACAAGTGAAGCTCATAAGCCC
This sequence comes from Hura crepitans, assembly GCA_948208565.1. Lineage (NCBI taxonomy): Eukaryota > Viridiplantae > Streptophyta > Magnoliopsida > Malpighiales > Euphorbiaceae > Hura > Hura crepitans. The sequence continues at coordinate 1,188 of CANXYI010619447.1, forward strand.
ATACTTGAGAACAACAAAAGAAGGAAGTTAGTTATAAAATTTTAAAGAGAAAAGAAAGAAGAGAGAATTCACTTACCAAGATGCTAGACACGAAGCCCTGGACGAAGCAATGACTCTTCTGAGTCCGTATAACTATATCCAAACTCTAAAACATCCACCCTAGGGATGAATTACACTAGTTTCAGCCCCCTATTTTGTCCATTTCCTTTAATATTAAGAGGAAGCTCCAGCTCACGGTGTTGTTAGAGTTGGCAAACAAGGTGGTGCCCAGCAAGTACAAGATGAAACAACGTATATACTGATCCATCTCCAACTCACTTGAAAGAGACTCTTCACCCCACCTCTCCTGAAGGTAGATGCAATGAATACTGTTGACCTAGTCCTGAGGCATAAACCACAGTAACTCTTTCACCTCTGGCAGCCGTAGGGAGGGATATCGAAAGCAAGCGTCAAAAGTAATGGTATGACTAGTGTAGGGTGCCTCAGTAATGAATGCCTAGTCGAATGGCATGATCGTCAACTCATCAAAGGATAGGTGGAAAGTATGGGTGGTATCCATCCACCTATCCAGCAATGCCTACAAGGCTTAGAGGTCACGGTGAAAATCTCCTCCTACAAGGTGATCAATAAAAGTCTGAAAGCCTGTAATGCGCACCTTGTTCTTCACCATCACAGGTATGGTGGAGTACCACTATTGTGGACTAGAAAGAGTGCCCTCGTACTTAAGACATGTCTACAAAAAGCAAGCAATTGAGAATTAGGACTAAGTTCACAAAGTTTGCACAGACCAAAAATGCTAAAGCATAAGTCCGCACGGACTAAAAAAGAAGTAGGCAAACAAGTCCGCACGGATAAACTATAGAGTCAAAAACAGTCAAACAACAAGTTTGCATAGACCAATTTTGAGTCAAATACAAGTTCGCATAGACTTTAACCAAAGTCAAAAGGGGTCAACATTTGGTCTGCACGGACCTCACATACAGAGTGATTAATACGACTATGGGAATAGTCCTAACAAATAAAATTTCATAAGTCCGCATGGACAAATAGCCCTAAGGAACTTAGTCCGCACGGACCTGTCGTGCCCTAACCTACTTACTCCACATGGACTTATCGCACTAAAAGTCTCTTAGAATGCAAAAACATAAGAACAGTTGAGCAAAAACAATAGAAAACACATGAGGGGTGAAGGACTCACCTGTAGGTACACTTCAGAGTATGCATAGTGGGCTAGATCCACCAACAAAGGAGTCGGATCACCAAAAGTCACACCATTGATAGGCGCTGCATGCTTTGGTCTGTTCACTATGATGGAAGGGATAAAGCCCATAGAAGTCGACATTGAAATGTCCTCCAATGGTGGAGGAAAAGGTGTAGATCTTATTCCCTATAGGAGAAGAACCACTGTCGGTGCCTCTTCACCATTGGAGGAGGATGAACCAGAAGCACTTTTGACATAGGAGGCCATTGTAAGAGTGTTTGTCTGAGAGAAAATTGGGAAAGTAGAAGACTGAGAATGATAGAAATGAGAAATGGAGAAGAAAAAGGGATGGTTATATCACTGACGCGATATGTCCGCATGGACCTTTTCGACTTAAGTCCACACAAACCATATATCCTATATATCCGTACAGACCTTCTCAACTCAAGTCTGCACAGACCATATATCCTACATGTCCGTAAGGACCACATATCCTATAAGTTCGCATGGACCTATTCAATGGTAGTCCACAAAAAGTTAATCATAAGTCTGTATGAACTAACACTTGAATGTCTGTATGGACCCAGAGCCACCAAAATCTGAAAGACTAAATTCATTCTTTTCTATTTGAAACTAACATTTCATTTCTTCCTTACAAGATCAATTCAAAGTTCTAAAATTAAGGACCAACTCTAAATCCAAATTCAATAATTTATGGATCAACCCTGAGTTCAATTCACCGTTCAAAACTAAACCTAAAGTCCAATCCACCAATCTTAGATTAACCCTGAGTTCAAGCCATCGTTGAAGGATCAACGCCAAAGTTCAATACATAAATTCTCAGATTCAGCTTCACAAGCCAATCCCTTATACTCTTGGATTCATGCCTCATGAGCTAATCCACAACTGATGTCAAAATTAAGTCATGCCTAGAAAATGGCATGTGCAAAGATGCAATTTGATAGGTAAGTGTCCCTAACTAAGGAACTTTGTTATGTACTACTAACACATAGCACACAAGAAAGTGGGGGCAACTGTAGACACCTCACCTTGACTTATGATGATAGTTAGAGATGAACTCTGAAGCATAGCATAAAAAGTCAAACAAGACAGGTCCGCACGGACTTACTACCTGAGTCTGCACAGACCAATTATAGAAATAAGTTAGAACCCGACCTATTCTACATAGACTTACTGCCTGAGTCCACACAGACTAACTATAGAAATAAGTTAGAACCCAACCCATGAAGATCACGGACCATCATCCCAGGGAACTTAATCCGTATGGACTTGCTACCTAAGTCCGCACGGACTAACTATAGAAATAAGTCAGAACCTAGCCCGTGAAGATCACAGACCATCACCCTAGAAACTTACTTTGTATGGTCCTTCATGGATAAGTCTGTATGGTCTTGCCATTAGCAAAAATAATTCGAATAAAAACACTACCTATTTACTCCAAGAGTCAAAATCCTCTAAGGATTAGGATTTTCTTCTAGACGAGAGGAGCAAGAAAACCTAGAAAAGGAGTATAAATACTTATTTTTCATAGAGAAAGGGGGGAAGAAAAATCTAAAGAGAAAAAAAAATAACCACAATTGCAAGCATTCTAGCTATAAAGGGCTTGGTAAGACTTGTCACAAGAGAGAATCCAATCATCCTCATTTGAACCAAAAAGGCTTTTTGTACTCTGTCTTTTTTTATCAGCCAAGAATCTTTGAGATTATTAGCAGATGAGGTGATACTTTGTTATCCCTATTCTTATTGATGATGAGTAAGCTAAGTTTTATAGAATATAGGGTGTGGAATTGATGCTTGTATTTGATATTCAGCATGTTATATAATATTAATCTTGTCTCGTAAATCTAATCATGTCTGTGACTAAGCCTGTATAGACCTAATGTCTTCAAACACAAGACTATAAGGTTTGTCCGCACAGACTTATTCCATGAATAACAATGGGGTGACGTGGTCCATACGGACCTATATTCAATAAGCATGATAATTTGCCTTTGTGATACTATGTTAAATATAGAGTGTTTGATGAAAATTAATGTACACACCCATGAATGATGAAAATATAGAATTAGTGTATAGAATTGTAATATAGGTTCACACGGACTCCTTGTCACAAGGGCTATGCATCCGTACAGACTTATGAGTGATGATGTGCATTGTAATCTTTCGCCACATATTCTATTGCTATGATTCATGATGTATGATGTATCCACATTGACATGTTTATGGTTCCATTCATTCATGCCTTAATAATATCTATCTAACCTATTTGACTTTAATGCTTTTTTTCTGAGTTGTTAACTGGACCTTGCACTTGAATTAAAGTATGAGATGGACTTAATCCTCCTCTAGCTAAAGTCCATATGGACTAAGCACCGTTACCTCCCATGTTAGCATAAACCTGGTGACACTGAAGCAGGCCTATTTTTGGACCATAGCTTACCTCTTTGGTCTTGTACTATTTACACTTCTTTACTTATTTTTGGGTTGTAATAGCTAATAAATAACTTGTTTTACATGCTAAAACTCAACTTTCACATTAAACCGTTTCATACATAATTAATTGGTGTTTTCTAACAAAAATGGATTTGTATTTTCTTAATCAAAAGTCACATAGAAAATGTATTTTAATAAAGGTCAATCTCCTAGAGATGAGAGTTGGGCAATTACTGCCAATTCCTATGGAATTATGAGTAGTTGTTAGGCTACATAACAACTAATCAATAACCTGCTTTCTGGATGTACAATATACATTCTTTAAATGCTGCAATTTACTTTCTTCACATGAAAAGGTGACATAACTATTTTAAATATAAATGCATACTTAAATGATAAGGGATTGATAAATGTTACAATATACATAGACAACATATTATTAGGGCATAAATAAGATCTGAAATTCTAAACCTTTCTAGTATTGAAGATTAGAGGTCCTGGTGTAGAGGCCAGGTGGCGACTCCACTAACTACTCTCATCCTCGATAAAAATATATAATCTCTACACATACCTCTCGGCCAAAGCTTGCAAATGGCTATATCTATGTTTTTATTCACATTTATCCATGCACACACATACATTGACATCATTTAAGCATACATACACACACATCAAATAACATAAATAGTTTGTACATGCCTCGGCCACACCATGAAACTATGCTTACATGCCTTTTTCCATCAAATTCACCATATATACCTAAACTACCATCCCTAACAACTAATTCCCATTCAATGTCTTATACTACCATGCCATACCCATGCCTTACAACTCAAGGCACCCTAAGGAATCTCTTAGCCACTCAAAGTGACACCACCAAAGGTTCCCTTTTTCACCATTCACATGCATAATTCATATATTTCCATATCAACCGCACTAAAAACCATCACATTTCTACCTAAATCAAGCCATACTCCTACCATACACCCACACACACCTCTCAGCCAAAGTAAGGCCTTATCCTTCCATCAAATTCTTTCATCAAACTATCACCCAAATCATACACAAATAACATGAATATAAGCTTAATTCATAATTATACATATGTTAACCACCTAAACCCCTAATTCCATACAAATTTTCTATCCTAATCACGCATGAAATTAATGTAGCATGCCTCAAATGCATTAGACTCACTTACCTCTCTAAAATGTAAGGGTTTTCCTACAGTTCAAGCTTGTGGATTGCCTTTTTGCACTCTAACTTCCCTTTGGCCTATATACACACAACAAACCCTTAGAAAAATCATCAAAAATTCCTCAAGCCTCCAAACCAAAATCAAAAGGCATAAGCCTTCTTATAATGAAGAAATCCCCTAGGAAATAAAATAAAAAGGGAAGAAACACTTACACATAAAAAGTTGGTTTCTCAAGCTCCCTTTATGTACACTTGAGGACTCCTTGAATTTTCTTGAATTTTATGGTTGCTTATTGCCTTCCAAACCTTTAAAGAATAATTTAAAACTCATCAATGAAATTTTTAGTGATAATTAGGGGTTAAATTAGGCTTGAACAGCCACAAAAATAGAGGGGTGAAGGTGAAAATGGCATCGAAAGAGGGAGGAGAAAGAAAGCAGAAAATGGAGGTGCGTGAGTGGTAAGTGCCAAATGAAGGCTTAGGTGGCATAATGGGGGTATTTATAATGGCTAAGGTGGCTTGGGTGGTGACATAGGTCACCCGAGCTTCTAGAAAATGCTTAGTTTCAGCAAAAACTTCAAGGAATTTTAAAAATTCACTCAAGCCTCTAAAAAAATATTGCATTTATTTTAAAAATCCCCAATTAGGCCTATTTAGAGGCTTATAAAATTTCATAGCTAAATTCCCTCGGCAAGACAGTTAACTAACTGCTTTGATTTAGATGTAAAACCTAAAATTAAGAAAAAGTAGCAAACAACCTTAGAATTTAAAAATTCCTTCACTAATGGACTCAGGGGAATTTTTAACCTTTAGGGTATAGTATTAGATTTTGGCCTAAAATAATTTTTTGGTTCTAATAATTCTTTAAATTTAGTCATTTTCATAATTTTCATGCCTTTTAAAGTTTCATGACTAGCACGCCCTACCTCGAGCCTCGTGAAGTTGACCTGGCACTCCGAGCACACCTTCAAGCCTCAGAGGTACTATTCATAGAGCCTTGACTCATAGGTGTTATAAACTATGTCCAATCTTTATCATATAGTCTGCACGGACTATTGCTAAACACCATTGCCATCCAATTAGACTTGTTGAAGTAGAAGTGAGACTAATTATTTATTCTTATATTTATTTGTTTATTTTTGTACCATTCACCCTTTTGCGCATTTTTGGATTTTAATAGATAACTTAACAACTTGTTTTACAAGTAAAAAGCCTAACTTCACATTAATGATTTTTTAACATATTTAATTGGTGTTTACTTATAACATTTTTTTTTGTTTTCCTTAATAAAAATCACATAAAAATGTATTTTAATAAAGGCTAATATCTTAGCAATGGGAGATGTGCAATTACCACTAGTTCCTATGGAATTATGGGTAGTTTTTAGGTCAAATAATAATTAATAAATGACTTGATTTATGAATGTTCAATTTACATTTATGCTTTGTTGTACATTTTGAATATTGAAACTTATTTTTTTATGTGAAAGGTGATATATATGCTTTTAACTATAATGCTTGCTTGTATGATATGGGATTGATAAATGCTAAAATATAAAGAAAGGTATATTATTGGGGATAAATAAGATATAATTACAAACCTTTTATGTGTAAAAGATCAGTGGTCCTAGTGTAAAGCCAGGTGGTGACTTTAAACACTAACTGCCTCATCCTTGTACATAAAAAATATACAACTGTACTACGGCAATATGTGCCTTACATTGTATATGGACTCTTTAGCACTATACTTTATCCCACTATCCTTGTGATAATGCATATCTTTGGATTATTCGGGGTAATGTCATAAATGAATAAGGACTTAACATAAGACTACAAAATAAAATAAATGCTAATAGTAAGAAGATTATATCTACTTACGAGATAAATATAGTTAAAAGGTAAAAATTACAATTTATACAAATTAGATTGATGTATAAACCACTAAAGAATAAACCTTAATTATAATTACATAAATATATAAGTGAGAAGTGATATAGAATAATTAAAAATCTAATATAAAATTAATGAATAAGTGCATGCTTTATTCATAAATTTGAATACAACACTAAGAATCTTGCTTAGCTCATTGTTTCTCTTTTGCAATGCATAGGTTGTAAATATGGATAAAAAAAAAAGAAACTTCAATAAGTTAGAGTCCTAGGTGATCAAAGACAAAAGAACACACTTATTTTTGGCAGATAGTTACTTTTTGTCATTTTTATTTTGTATTGCTTTTCTCACATGTATGCATTAAAAAGATGTAAAATCTTTATTGCATACAATGTTATGTTTATGTAAAGACTTAATTTTTGCAATAGACAACTTTTATTTTTATGGGTTTAATTTAAATATGATGATATATTAAAAATTTGGTTATGTGGTAATGAGATTTTAATTGATATAGTCGATGAGATAATGAGAAATGAAGTTGTACTAGACAAGGATATGTATTGGAAAATATTTGAACTATTATTTTTATGCGGGTTACTACTTGGGGTAATGCTCTTAGACAACCATTATATTGCCCGATTTTTTAGAATAGTGACGCCTTTGAGTCTTTATAGTAGTATACAAACTAATAAAGGAATAAGGGAATTTTGAAAGTTAATAAGAAAGATGACAACCAAATAAATAATAAGTAATGAGTAATGTATATAATGATATCATTGGATGTAGCATACTCATTTAGATCTATACATTGGGTCAGGTGAAGGGTGCTACATTTCTTCTCTAATATCAGATTGGTATCTACTCGTGAGACTTAAGGCATATGATACATCAGATCCTATAGTAAAGAAATATAGGATCCTATCTATAGATGCCCTACCTTTTGGCCCTATGATGATAACCAGAGATGGGTTTAAGTAATAAGGCAAGCAAGTTAAAACCTTTGTAAGTATGGACCATCTTAGTTCAAGTCCACTTAGACTTGATGCTATGAGGTTCGTACCAAACAACATAAACTCGGCCTATAATGGTAGAGCCTACGGCTTATGGTCCGTTGGTATAAGCCAAAACCCATGTCTACATGAACTAAGGTAGACTTAGCCTAGAATAAGGCCTAAAGCCTATGAAACACCAAGGTGAACCCAAAGCCTAAGTCTACATAGACTTAAAAACCATGGTCTGCATAGACCTAGCACCAAAAAGCTTCTAGAAGCTTAATCTTCCTATTTAGACTCTGACTCCTAGTCCTACTAGGACTCTCCCTTTTCTAGATTGGAGAATTATCCACTAAACCTATAAATACCCCCTCTTAAGGGAGAATTAGAGGAGACAAATTAGAGAATTCAGACCCTTAATTCTGAGAGTCTAGGCATTGACTCCAAAGTAGGATTGAATCTACTAGTCCTAAGCTCGTACTAAAAAAATCATTCTTTCTAAAACCCTACATTCATCTTATTGCTTAAAGCTCTTTACAAAGTAAGATCTAAGTCTTATTTTTTTTCATCATATTCATTCATTTGTTTGTGTCATTTCTATGATTGAAGATCTCTTGAGACTAATCAACATGTAAGGTGATTTAACATAGTCCCCACATCGATTATAGAAGTATATTAATGTTTTATACTATTTTGATTGTATTTAATTGTTAATTAAAATGATGTAATCATTTTGGAATGGACACCTAAATTGCAGACTTATCTTAATGCATGATAAGGTCCACATGAACCTATTGTTTAAACATGTGTATAGTATGAGATCTGTACAAATTGATGTTCGATAACAGTCTTATGATCATCTTATGTGATAGGTTTTAGTGAATTCTATATATCATGTTCATCTATATTATGCCTTTATCATGTTGTATAATAGTTTCATTCCTCTATATACATGTAATTGATATTCTAAAACTAATCAATATTCTACATAAACTCCCTTTCATAAGGAGTGTAGTCCATATAAATGTATGTGTTTTATGCATGTATATTCTACCTTTCAGTCTGCATGGACTCTCTTTTCACAAGGAGTCTAGTTTGCACGAACACATGTTTTAAAATCTAGTTCTTATGAATATTGTTGTGATGAATTTCTATTCACTTGAGTGTGATTAGTTTGTCATTTTCTTAGTTATAACCATTATTTTAAGTATGTTCCATGAACATTCATATTTGCATATAACTATATTACACATATTGTTATCATTCAATTTGATATTGTTATTAGGTCCTCATAGACCTCTACTAGTGTTGCTAATTATTTTCCTTGAGTTATGTAAGATTAACCATTCTTATCAGATATGAGGTCTAGATCAATGTACTAGCT
>CANXYI010619477.1:0-10237 GCA_948208565.1 Hura crepitans
GTGCAATGTCTCATAGCATTGTCCGAGTTCAAGTGCAATCTCCTATAGCACTACCTGAACCAAATTACCTTCGGTTGCAACATCTCACAGCACTACTCGAATTCAAGTGCAATGTCTCATAGCACTACCTGAACTAAATTACCTTCGAGTGCAATGTCTCATAGTACTGCCTAATTTCAAGTGCAATGTCTCACAACACTTCCTAAACCAAATTTTCTTCAGGTGCAACATCTCACAACACTGCTCGAGTTTAGGTGCAATGTCTCACAGCACTACCTGAACCAAATCAGCTATTAGTGTAATGTCTCTAGCACTACCCAGACCTCACTAACTCTGGTCCTGGTGATTCTTACGGAAAGATTGCCTCCTGAGGTACATGTCTCTTTCCTTTTCCAACTTTAGGTCACCTTACACACTCTCTAGTCGCCTCCCTAAAGTTAGGGGCAACTGTAGACACTAGGTCTCGGACTCCAAGGTTTGATTTGCCTAATGGTGATGAAAAGGACAAAAATCCTAATAAAAGGGATTTTTTACGTCTGAACTGAAGATCTTAAAAATTTTCCTTAAAAAAATAAAAAATGGGCATTTTAGAGAAGAACGGGCCGTTTCCACGAAGGGAACATCAGTTTTAATCGTCCTGGGCCTAAAATAGCCAAAATGGCCATTTTGGTTACCAAAAGGCCCGTTTTGGCTGTTTGGCCCAAAATAGGCCATTTTCATGAAGGGAACAGTCATTTTCATCCCAAAATGCCCATTCTCAGCTTTGATAAATGTGTATAAAAGCCAAATGGGTTTTTCCTTTTTGGGTTGGTCATTTTGATGTGAGAAAATTTTTAGAGAGAAAAAACACACCAGAAAAAAAACACTCTTCCAACACTTTTTTTTGGATTTTTTTGAAGATTCAAGCACATTTTTTTAATCCAATCGAGATCTTTCTGAAGGCAAATATACTCAGTGTGTCAACTGACCCATTTTTCTACTATTTTCATTTTTCTTTCCATTTTATCCATCTACTAGTTAGATGTGATAATTTAATTGTGCCATATTTTTTACATTTGTGGGATTGCTCATTTTTATTTTATTTTTGTTTGTCCTTTTATTTTTGCTCCGCATCCAAATATATTATTTCTATCATTTTTATTGCTTTCATTTTTCTTTTTGCTTTATCCATCTATTAGTTATATGTGATAATTTATTTGTGCAATATTTTATATTTTTGTGACTGTCAATATTATTTTTTTTCTATCTATTTATCTATTTTTTCTTTGCATCTAAATATATTATTTTTGTCATTTTTGTTGTTTTCATTTTTTCATTTTTTGCTTTATACATCTAGCAGTTAGATGTGATAATTTTTTTGGGCAATATTTTATATTTTTGTGACAGTTCATTTTCATTTGATTTTTGTCTGTTTGTCTATTTTTTCTTTGCATACTAATATATTATTTCTGTTGTTGTGATGTAAGTTATTTGATTATTTGGGATTTGATTGCTATGTTTTTTGCCACTTCATTAAATCTCAATAAAGTAATCTCTTAACGACCCATTATTTTCTGTTGCCAATATTATTATGTATTTTGTGTGTTTTTCTGCTAATTTCTTTTATTATTGCCTACTCTTGGTTAGACTGTACTTTATGTGTCCTAAAATGTAATTTTATTTCCTATTATTTATTCAGTTAGGATGTATTTTAGGTAATTGCCATATATCATATTTTTTAATTATTTCTCTATATATTCCATGAAAGATGTAATAATTAGAAAAATAATTTTTCACGTGATTGGAAAAATAACCAAAATATTTTTATTTAATTAATTGGTGTTTTAATAATAAAATGGGTTTTGATTTTTCTTAATAAAAGTCACAATAAAGACAAATTATTTTCTAAAAATTGACATGCGAGAACTAAAGTTCTCAAATTAAATCCATCACCTGATTTTATGTATGATATTTCTAATATTAATCCCAAAATATTCCATGAATGCTGAATTAGGTAGAGAAATGATTTTACACGTTAAAAAGAAATAATAATCAAAATCATATTTTTACCTAATAAATTGGTGTTTTCTAATAAAATAAATTTTGCCTTTTTTTTATAAATGCTACAACAATAATATCTATTTTCTTGAATTAACATGCAAAAACTAAAGTTCTCAAACTAATTTCAATAAAAATCACTATAATAAAATTAATTTTTCTAAATTAGCATACGAGAACCAAAGTTCTCAAACCAATGACCTGATTTCAATATAAGTCACTACAATAAAATCCATTTTCTAAAATTGGCATATGAGAACCAAAGTTCTGAGACAATCAATTGCCCGATTTCATGTATGATATTACAATTTCGTACCCTTATTTATTTTTCTGTAAATATATTTTGTAAATTGTAATATGTGATTATGTGATATATTTTAATTATAAAATGTCACTTGAGAAAAGGAATAATATTATAAATTCAAACCAAATTTCTACATTAATTTGGGGTATAAATAAGAGTAGGGTTCCGAACTGCTCTAGTTTTAGCCTTACAAGGTATTTCTTAACTTGGGTCGAGTGGCGACTCTTAACTTATAGTGCTTAACTCACTCCTCCTATGCTTATCAAATAGGATGGCCCTAGATTCCTCTAGCTTCCTTCTCATCTTTTAAGACTTGAGGAGTGAGGCTTAGGTCGAGTCTTTGGCTATTTTGGTTTGACCATCCTAAGGAAAATATAAGGGATGCAAACACTTGCTAAGAACATTTGTTCACCTTTTAGATTAATGACTAGTACCCTGGCACTTGCCCCTTTTTGGTTCACTGCCCCATCAAAAAATATCTTCCATCCTTCTTGGGATATTGCCCCCAAGTGTTCATCTACAAATTAATACTCTATCTATTTTTCCTCAATTGTGTGTTGGGCTAGGAATTCAGCCACATCTCAACCTTTAATGGTCTTCTTAGTGATGTAGGAGATATCAAACTCCTAAAGGAGTAAGATCTAACGTCCCATCTTACTTACTGAGGATGGTGTAGTTTGTAAATACCAAAGAGGGTCATACTTCGCCACTGCCTTTACCTTGTAAGATTAGAAGTAGTGATGCAGCTTTTTAGATGCCTATATTACTCCTAAACATATTTTTTTACTTCTGTGCATTTTTGTTCGTAGGGGAGCAATTTCTTGCTTAAGTAATAAACTGCATTCTCTATTATGATCTCGTCTGCTTGTGTGATTAATGCTCTTATAAAAGATCCTTTGACTGCTAGATATAGGATTAAGAGTTTTCCTAGTTTTAAGGGTTTTAAAACTAGAGGATTGGTTAAATAACATTTAATGGATTGGAAGGCTATCTTGTAATCGTTGTTTTACTTCTTCAGCTGTCCTTTATGTAATAGGTTAAATATAGGTTCAGAAATAATGGTGAGTTTAGATATGAACTTGTTGATATACTGTATTTTACCTAGGAACTCCCTGACCTCCTTTTCTAACTGTGGGGCAGGCATGTCTAGGATCGCTTTCACCTTGTCAGGGTCTACTTCAATCCTATTTTTGCTTACTATGAATCCTTATAATTTTCTTAACGTGACTCTAAAGACATATTCTTTAGGGTTGAGCCTCATGTTGAATTGGTCCAACCTTTGGAAGAACTTTTCCAATGATTCGAAATGTTCTTTCGTCTCTGTAGATTTCACCATCATATCATCTACGTAGACTTTAACTTCTTTGTGCATCATGTCATGGAATAATTTAGTGGCCATTTATTGATAAGTAGGTCCCGTGTTCTTTAACCCAAAAGGCATTACCTTGTAGTAATACATGCCCCATTCTATTATAAAAGCAATTTTGCATTTGTCTATTACCTTCATCAAAATCTGATTGTGTCCGGAGAACTCATCAACAAATGGGTACATAGCAGCCATCACTACACTATCTACCAACATGTCTATATGGGGCAAGGGAAAATCATCTTTTAGACATGCCTTGTTTAGGTCTTGATAATCTACACACATCCTAACCCTTCCATCTTTCTTAGGTACTGGGACTACATTAGTGAGCCAAGTGGGGAAGACTATTTCTTTAATGAATTTTGCTTTGAGTAACTTGACTACCTCCTCTTTTACCTTCTCTGCCCATTCAGGCCTCATTCTTTTGAGCTTTTGTTGAATTGGGATGGTGTGATTATATGTTGGGATAGCGTGTTCTACAATTTCTCGATCAATCCCTAGCATATCATCATAATTCTGAGCAAAAATTCTTTCATATTTCTTTAACAATCTCTCAAAATTTTCTCTTTCCTCAACAGTATTATCATAGGCAATTAATACATTTCTTGGTTGTTCATTGGTGCCAAGATTAAAAGGATTACTTTTAATACAGTTAATGTCAAATTTGTTGTTCATTTTATTAGAAAGTAAATTGTTTGCCTTAAAGAGGTCACAAAGATATAATTGCTCTATAAATAAATTAGAGTCTTTTTCTAAATTAGGCTTATCCTCCAGGAGGCTAGGATAGATTTCTGTAATGGCTGTTGGCTTCAAGAACACTTCTTCAGTCCATTGAACTTGTGTGAGATGCCTTGACTCCCAATCAATGACATCGGCGAAGATCTCAAATCCTAGCTTGTAGCATCCCTTTTTTATGGTAGGTTTTAGGGACCCATCATACTTTTTACCCTTCTATTTGATAAAATAATCTCCCAAAGAGCTACCTTTTCTTAGGTTAGCTCATTTACTTAGAACATAGCCTAATGCCATCATATCCTTCTAAGTGTACATTTGTAGAGGTTCAGTGATGCCTTATAAGTTCTTCCTTAAACCAGCTCCCGGGGAAAAGTCCATCCTCTTCATCATCGTAGACATAGATGGGTCTATGTAATCTTCATAAATTCCTGCAACATGAAATCCAGTGAAACACTGGTTAGTAATGGCTAAAGTGGAAAAAACATGATCAACTTTAGCCTTTATGGTGATGATGTTGCTCTCATGCAGGAATTTGATCATTTGGTGTAATGTTGAGGGGACTTCTCTAAGCTTATAAAACTAGGGCCTCCCTAATAGAATAAAAAAGGTGGTAAGGATATCTATCATAGTGAATTTGACTTCATCAATGACTAGTCCCACTTATACCTTGACTGTGAAAGACCCTTCAGCTTGTCTCCTAGTATCATCATAAGCCTTTATAGTGATACTTAAAGGTGATAAATCTTTCTTCTTGATCCCTAAACTAGATAAGACATTGGTAGGACAGACACAAAGAGAAGAGCCATCATCTACCATGGCACATCCTATCTTTTTTTTTTTGTTAACTTTAGCTTCGATAAAGAGGGGTCTATTGTGCTCCCTTCCTTCTAAAGGTAAGTCGATATTTGAGAATGTAATGAGACTCATGTTTCCTATCTTCATCACTTGTAGAAGTTTATTTGGGGTAGTTGTTGTGGAAATAGCAACTTAACCTAGGGTTTCAACCACTTTCTGCTTATAGTCTTTAGATGACATTAGTAGGTCCCATATGCTGATGTTGGCTTGGGTTTTCTTTAAATGCTTTAGCATCTCCTCATGCTTGTCTCCTTTATGTTTAGGCTCTTTCTTAGGTAAGATCTGACCATTCTTTTCTATTCTCTCCACCATTTCTCCCTTAACTTGAGTTGGCTCTCTCTTACCCTCTTTGAAATCCTCATCAGAGGATTCATCCCAGAAATTCTTGCTCTCTCTAGCCTCATGGTCACTCTCACTATCCCAAAAATCAATCATAAGGATAGATTCACTCACCTTTACTCCTATTTATATAGCTAGGTCGGACCCATAGATTTCCCTAAGTATATACTCTTTAAGAATTCTAGATTTGAGGAGGTATGAGGTGTGGTGCGTTGGCAATGGGTTTCATGAAGTTTTAGGGTCAGAGATCTACTTCGAATTAATAAGATCCTAGATAGCTCTCTTAAGGTGTTTGTAGTTGTTAGTGAGGTACTCGGTTCATTGATGATAAGCACAATATTGATCATGCCCATGATTTAGTGGTAATGGTCCATTAAATGGCCGGTGTGGATGTGGCTGTAGCTTTCCCTCTTTAGTAAGCTTCTTTAAACACCATGACAAGGACTTACCTAAGTTAGAATACCTGTGGCCTTGAACTGCATGCACCTCAGCAGTCTTGGTCAAGGTTCCAGTATTACCACTTACAAAAGTGGGGTTATTATTTTCTCTCTTGTGCCTCTTATTTTGATAACCCACTTCAAGGTCAATAGCAATGTCCTTGTGTTGTTCCTAGGTTGTAATGCCTTTAGCAGTGAGCCTATTATTCATATAGCTATTGGTGCTTCTAATGAACATCTTAATCTAGTCAATTTCATCTAGCTTATTCCTCTTCTTCAGGATCTTCTCTTTCTACCTCTATAGGTAGTTAGAAAAACTTTCATTGGGTTTTTATTTTATCAGCTCTAGATCCTTCAAAGTGATCTTAACACTAGCATTATTGGCGTATTGCTTATTGAATGCCCTTGCCAACTCATTCCAGTCTTTTTTTGCCCTTTTTCTTAATAATGATATCAGTCAAGAGCTTGGCCTGTAAGGGACATGTTGAATAGGCTCAAAATTTGCTCTTCTATCATATGGATGTGAGGATTAAAAGTTCCATCAAACTTGCTAAAGTTAAGCATCTTGAACTTATAAAGCATGGAGTGATTAGGCCTTAAACTGATGTCATCCAAGTCAATATCATTGCCTCCAGTCACCAATCAAGACATAGCCTCCATCTTCTCATTCAGCTTTTTCAGTTGGTCATCCTCTGCTGCCTTAAGAGTGGGTACCCTATTGTAGGTCTTAACCACTTGTGGCACTTCATCATCTAATGACTAGTCATCTTTAGGCTCTTCGGCTATCTCTTTACACTTGTTGGTACTCGAGGTCTATCTTACCTCTTGCAGATTCTGTATATTGGATAGAGCATTGGTAACCACTGCTATCAGCCTTCTTTCCATCTCAGCCATTACCTCTATGATCATAGCCCTGGTCATGTACTCATCAGCAAACATATTTCCTCGCTTTTTTTGTACGGGTATTTTTATGCTAACTCAGTTGAGGCACTTTCCTACTCTTTTCCACTGCACAGTGAGTGAAGGATCAATGATGGCTATCAAAATTGAAAGTTAGACATAATGCATGCAAAATGCAAATGATGCATAATATGTAGTGCATATTTGTGATGCAGTAAAAGACAACCACATGCAATAATCCTTCTAACCTTATTTCACCTATACACATGGTCTTAGTAATTCTTCCTAGGTGGGCTTACCTAAACATCATCGAGGAATGCATAGGTTTGAATATGGGCTTAGCCAGGCCTAATAACCTCTTGTATTTAAAGTGTAGCGAATACGACGACCTTAAGACATTTATGTCTTATTTGATGTGAAATTAGATTGGGCTCATTCTAGACAAAAGGCACAATAGGCTTGCCCCCACTTCAAAAGAGGTTAAATGTAATAGGCCTACATAGCAATCAAAATGTAATCGCAATCACTTATGGTCATACAACCTAAGGAAAGTTGCTAAGCTTGACTATATGGGCTCATGGTTTTGTCAAAAGGTCATATGGCTCTTATAAAGGAGGTCCCTCCTAATAGGTCTTTCCATTGAAGGATAATAGCATTCGATTAGTTTACCTTTTCATTTACCTGAAGGTACGAGGCTTATGAGTGATGGATATGTTAGCACTTCTCCATTCTTGAATAAAAAATGGAGTCATGGTTCACAACACCATCTATGGTAACAAAGACATAGTCTTAAAAAAAAATTGTAATGCATGAGACTGATAAAGATTAGAATATTTGGACGACATATTATTTAGGCACTTTCAGATTAAAATTTCTCAATCCCCAGTGGAGTTACCATTGTAGAGATTATGATATTTTTATCGGGGACGAGAGTGGTAAGTGGAGTCACCATCTGGCCTCTACACTAGGACCTCTGATCTTTTACACTAGAAAGGTTTGAAATTTCAGATCTTATTTATGCCCTTATAATATATTGTCCATGTATATTGTAATATTTATCAGTTCCTTATCAATCAAGCATACAAGCATTATTAAAACATCCATATTACATTTTTGTATGTAAGGAAGTAAATTAATAGAATTTAAAAGATATAACAATATAAACTATGTAAATTGCACATCTATAAATCAGGTTATTCATTGGTTGCAATGTGACCTAACAACTATCCATAATTCTAAAGGGATTAGTGGTAATTGCTCAACTCCCATCTCTAGAAGATTGGACTTTATTGAAATATATATTTCATATGACTTTTGATTAGGGAAAACTCAAATCCATTTTATTAGATAGCACCAATTAATTCTGTATAAAAACCATTTTGATGTATAGTTAGTGTTTAGCCTATAAAATAAGTTAACTATCTATTACAAACCCAAAAAACTGGAATGCATAATAGGTACATAACCAAAAGAATCAGAATATAGTATGAAAATGGCACCTTATGAAGGTTTGGTCTTAGTCTGCACAAACTATATCCAAGGAGAGGTCATATCCATCCCAACTCTTGATCTAGCAAGCAAATCCAGTCAATAACTCAAAGTGCAACAAATTCAAACGACATTAATCAAGGTCATATGAATATTAACACACAATGGATAAAATATGAATATATTCAAAGCATATAGATCAAGAACACTTAATTGTATAAATAAGGCAATGCTTAATTGACTATAATAAAATTTATCATCTCTAGGTCCACGCGGACTACAGCGCTTGTGACAGGGAGTCCGTGTAGACTACTTAACAATTCTTTACATATTAAAACATACTTTCATACATGATACCATTACACATGTAGAATGGCCTAGTACATCAATTAGCATATAACAAAATGCTCAAAATATGGAATCATGCTTACTAGATGTGAGTTCATATGGACAAACTCGTCATGTTCACATAAGAAAAATAGGTCCGTGAGAACTTTATCATGCTTATACTTAAGGGATTTAGGTCATACAGACCTTATCATGATTACAATCAAATTCATTTAATGCTTACTGACATAACAAAATGTACTTAATGTGACCATGAGGATTAATTCTCCATTACACCTTTCATCTCAATAGCCTACTCTTTATGATCTAAAGTGGGAATAACAAAGTATCACCTCACTTAAAAAACAATCTTTAGAGATCATAGGCCCATAAAAATAATACGAAGTAAATAATAGACCTCAGATATTACATAAATAAGTGTCCTCCTAAAGTAATAGCATGAATGTGTGAAGGTTTTGAGAAGATAATTTAGATTGTTTGATGAATACATGTCTTACTATTTTTTGGATACTCCAAGTTTTGTGCATGTAATCAGAAAGATAATTTTTAGCCTCCCCTCCTCTTTCGTTAAAGAGAAGTATTTATATTTAAGTTTTTAGGTTTCTTTTTCCATCTAGAAAGGAATCCCAATCCTAATAAGATTTTGGCTCCTAGACTAAAAAGGAGGAATTCTACCTTAAAAAAAGCTTCTTCCGTTGATAAGTTCGTGCGTACTTATTCGTACTAGTCCGTATAAACTAAGCTTTAGCATGCTAGTCTGTGAGCTTTGTGGGCTGAGTTTTGGCTTGGTTTTTGTAGCTAGTCCATGTGGACCTTGTCTAATAGGTCTATGCAGACTTATCTTTTAAAGGTATATGCCATGCTTGAGAGTCTATCTCTGGCTATCATCATAGGTCAAGAGTGAGGTGTCTACAGTTAACATGATAAAACACTATGTACACATATTAAGCACACATGCACATATATTGACATATATGTCATTCCTATGACTATATATACATCATGCATATTCAAATACTTTTCTTATCCAAAACACATCCACATCATTATTATATCATCCAAGTTACATTATGGCATGCATATTACATCCAATCAAGCACACACATGCATGAACCAAAACTGCCATACACATATTCATGCATGTACACATGCAAAAACATGTTGGCATGTATTAATTACATCAAATCCACATACCTAGGGTTGAATTCCACATTTCTTCACCACTTTATAGCCTTGGAACCTTTGGTTTTTCACTATCTCTCCTTGAACCTATATATGTGACCTAGAACTCAGAAAATCCATATAAAATGCTTCAAAGCTCTAAATAAAAATCTTCAAATATGGCTTTTCTTAGAAATATCAAAGCTACATGAAATAAAAATAAAAACTAAGAAAAGAACACTTATACCCTAAAAAGTTATTATTCAC
>CANXYI010619493.1:0-11641 GCA_948208565.1 Hura crepitans
AGCTTTGTTTAGGGGATTCTAAAATCTTTACATCACTAAGCACCTAAAGCTCTATTTGAAAACACAAATTTGAGAGAAAGGAAGAAATAGAGGAAAAACACTTTTTCCCTTATTTTCCCACACTTTCTCACTATCCAAATACCGCATCCAAGCCTTTAATCTAAGTTTTCATTCAAGAATATTACTAATAGAGGAGGTTTTAGGTATTCCTTAAAGACTTATTAGACCTTTTACCCATTTTTTGCATTTTTATTTCCATTTTCCACATCTTATGTGTTTGTTTTGTGATTTTGTCATTTTGTCCCATTTCTCTCTCCTAAAATCTTTAGATCTTATTTATTTTCCCTTTCGTAAGGGTTCTTTTGTGTTTTAATGAGGAATAAGGGTCAGTAATTAACCTAGGCAGCTTAGAATATCTAAAACCTTAAAATAGAGGTTTAGTTGGTGTGAGACCCAATTTTATCCGAATGGATGACCAAGTTCATTCGATGTTCAGTTACGATCCGTTTAGGGTTGGCTAGTTTGTCAACAATTGCAATAAAAGATTTCAAGTGTTTGTGGAACAACCCTTGGGCATGGCTAGTTTGTCAACAACTGACCTGTCACATTTTGAGCGAAATTATTATTCCTGACAGCTCCATTTTGAGTTAGAGATAGAAGAAATCATTCCTAATTGCATTTTTACTATTCTATAACATTATAAAACATGAGATTTTTATATTTTTAAGCCTTATATAAAGGAATTTAGGAATTTTTGAATATTTCTCCTTAATTTGGGATTTCCTTCTTTATATAAAGGGGATGAATACCCCTCTTCGTTCATCAACTAAAATACAATAGTTTATTATTCTAATTTATCTTGTGATTTTATCTTAATTGATGAATAATTAAACTCTTTTATTCCAGTTAAAGAATAATTGAAGTTTTGACTTGCAAAGATTGTAATATCTAAATAATTATGCTTCTCTTTTTACTTTTTCCTTTCAATATTTGTACGCACTTCGTGCTTAATTTTAGATTGTTATTCTTGTGGTTGTAATAATAATGGCTAGTTATCCAATTGTCAGAATAATTATAGCCAACAATTGAATTAATTCATCAACTTGTTTGGATTAATTTGTTAACAAAGTGGCAATTAACATAAATTCATTGCATAGAGGTTTTCTTGTTGTGTTAAAGAACACACAAACATATTAATACTTTGGAAAGGCTAAAATCTATTAATGTAAATCGAGTTCCTTTCGTTCTTGATGTTTTTAATAATTAATTCTAAAATTGTTTTCAAGATTAATTATTAATAAATGTTTAATTTATAAGCATCTTTATTTTAATCTAAGATCTAAGAAGAAATTGGCTATTAGAACTATCTTTAATAGCACAAAAGTAATTTATTGAAGGAATTGAAAGAGTCATCTTTGCATTCGTGATCAATCTAGTAAGTCGGAACAAAAATTACATCTTTAACTGGAAGCTCATTTTCATTTATTGAATTTTTAATTTAAATTTTTGCTTTATTTTATTTTGCTAATTCTCATTTCTCCTCTTTAAATCCCTACATTTATTTTTCTTTGCTTAATTCTCTGGTTTTTAAAAGATTTAATAATTTAATACCAATCTCTGTGGGATAAACCCTGCTTACCATATATACAAATTATTTTTTTAAGAAGTAGGAATTTATTTTTAGTGGTGTCATGTATTGGCTTAGATACACTTCTCTTGGGGTGTCGTAATAATTTGCATTGTATGCAACATAGACTCCTATTATGAGATGAATTTCAATCTTTCTTGAGATAAATTTGAACTCGTTATGACTTTTGTAATTGGGATAGCCTAAAACAAATTTTTATTTCAAAATGATTAAAATTCATCCAAAAACTGAATGGGTTGAAAGAAAGTATCGACAATTGACACTAATGGATGAAAATAAGATGAGGGATCTATGTCACAATCAGGTCTATTTGAAATGCATCACCAGAGCATTCATTAAGAGGGTTAGATCTCAAATTTTGAGAGAAGGGGATCTAGTATTAGAACAATCTAAAGTTATCACCACTGATTAGAGAGGGAAATTCATGCCTAATTGGGATGCCCTTATGTCTTCAAGCAATTATTGTTAAAAGGAGCTACTAAAATTGCAAATTTAAAGGGGGATGAAATCTAGGAACTCATTAATGTTGAAATGGTTCACAATTAAAAAGAATGCTCATTAGGCTGAAAACTTGAAAAGGGTAACCTAGGCAAAAGTTAAAACATCTTACTAGAATAAAAACCTTACAAATGATGGTTCAGGAGAAAATTAAGGGAATGAGAGAAAATAGTCAGCCATGCAAACTCGAAAAGGGTTGACTGATAATAGGGTGTAGAGGGATGAGGTGGTTGAATGGAGTCACCACTTAGTTTGGACTAGGACTTATCGATTTTTTTACCTAGGAAGGTTTAAAATAAATATATTATTAATGCCCTTACAATATACCTTCTTATATTCCAAACAATCCTATATCATACTAGCATGTATTAATTTAAACCATTCCTCACATATTTGCATATCAAGAAAAGCATATTACAATAATTAAAACATACATCTATAAATAATAACATACAATGTATTATACATCCACAAAATGAGCCATTCATTATTTTCAAGGCAACCAAACAATTACCCATAATTCTATAGGAGTTAGTGGTAACTACCTAACTTCCATCTTTATGAGATTGGCCTTTTATTTTATAGTGACTATTATAAAGGAAAAATCAAAATCTTTTTATTACAAAAAATACTAGTTAATAAAAAAAATCATTAATGCTAGATTGTATTTTTTGTGTAAAATAGGTTTAGATAAACTACCTATTATAGTTGAAACATAAAAAGTATATAAAATAACTAAATAACAAAATAAACCAAACATGGAATAAAACAAGTCTTGGTATTTTGTTCATTGATCCCTGCGAACTATCTTAACGCCCTTGATAGGTTTATACAGACTACAATCTGAATGTTTGTGACCTAAATCTTACACACTCAACCAAAATGGTTTGAACAACAATATAAGGTCTTTGAAGACCTTATGACAGATCAAAATCACATAATATCAATATGCATGAATAGCACATGAATAATTATAATTATGAGTAGAATATATATCAATCATTATCAACATCATTATTTGTAAGCATTAAAGCGACCAATGATTCATGAAACATAAATAATGTTAAATGAATATAGGTTCATACGAACCACAAACCTCATAATAGAAGGTCCGTGCAGACCAGTTATGCGATTTAAAATACAAATTTCAATCATATAACAATTTAAACATACAAAGAATCATGTATAACATTAACCTACTCTTATAGTTAGCATGGGAATTACAGAGAATTACCTCAGATGTCTAATTAATCATAAGAGATCCTCAATTTGTGATAAAAATAATGGAATAATAAAATAAAAAGGCCTCAAAACTTACCTTATGATTGAACTCTAAGTAACAAGTCAAAGGTAGGGTTTTCAAAAAGGAATTATGATTTTAGTAAAGGTTTAGGACTAGTAAAAAGTCTTCCATAGTAGGGTTTTCTAGGAATAACTTTAGATGTTTAAAATGGGTCATTGAATTGGTATATGTAGGCTTTTAGTAGAGGCTTTTCCATTGTATAAATAGGAATTTAAATCAAAATATAAAATAGAGTTTAAATAGGAATGCAAAGATTCTAGAAGCTTTTTAGATGTTAGTTTATACGAACCATAGGCTGAGAATAAGGTCTATGCAGACTATAGGCTGCCAAATCCATAAAGATTGAGGTTTAGGTTTCTTTGACTTATTGCTTAGGCTTGTCTTTAGCAATCATCATAGGCCCAAAATTAGGGTACTTATAATTGTTTTTACAAACTAAAATGGTTGTATAGGCCTCATAAAAATCAATAAGTCCATACGCTACTAACATAGATCCCTATTTTTCTCTAATTTAGGTCACCACAAGCTTATTAGGTCGGGTTAAAATTCAAATTTTCCATAAAAGTAACAAATATCCTAAATTTTAGGTGTCTACATAGAGGTAACATTAAGATGTTAAAATATTTGTAGTGGCAATGTTAAAATGTTTACATTTGTTTTTATTCCATTCAGTGCCACATGGCTATGTTCATTATTCACACCTTTTAGTGACATCTCGCTATTACCATTTTCTTAATGTGATATATTACATCCCATGAGAACTATAGCTACTTCTTATTTCTCCTATATGTCTTCTAATAGCATGTGTTATGTTGTCTCGTGTAGTGTTAATGACCCAATTCCTATAGGCAACATCGATAGGGGTGTTAAAGTTGTCCACCTTGCATTAGATGAAATACATGGTTAAATAAACCTATGGATCATAGTGGTTCCTTAGGAAGTGGGCTATCATGATGGCACTGTGAAATTGGAAAGGCTTAGTTACGATCTGTTTAGGGCTCCCGTATTACCTGCAACAACGAGCAAGTACATAGAAAGAAGCCGATCACAAACTCATAAAGAGTACACACAGTATGGCCTCCAATCACAACATGCTCGAGTCTCTACTAGTTGCACATCCTATAAATTTGATCATCATTAATTGAGAGCCATTCTATTGCCTCATTGATTGATCTAAAGCATCGAAGGACATGCTTAGGGAGATAATGGTTAGGCTTATATATGCCTATCTATCTAGGATAGACCTCAGCTATGAGCTGTAACTTCTTTTATTGCCATATCTAAAAAAAGAGGTTGTTAGATTGGAAAACCTGTAAGGGCCATTTAAGCAAAAGCAGGCAAGTCGACCAGTGAAAACCCAAAAGGGAGTATCAAGTAAAAACTAAGGTGACCTATTAGAGGGAAAACCTTAAAAATACACTCTTTAGGCAAAAATTAGGACAAAGAAAATAAGAATAAAAAAAAGGAAAAGAAAAGAAGTACTTAAAAAAGCAAAGGACTCATTTAGAGGAATGTCGTTGAGCCTTGCTTTAACATATCTAAACTAGTCAAGGTTCCTATCAATATCAGTGGAAATGGGTTGAACCCCATGCAAATCCCATTAATAAATTAAAACACCTTATAGTTACAATAAAGCTTATTTGATGTGGTAATCATATACAACACTAGAAGCATTAGAGCAGTAACACCCTTCAAATAGGGGAGAGCTTGTTCCCTTGCTCAAAGGCTTCCATGACTTCCTTTAAGGACATTATTTTATGTGCTTAATATTAGAATACAAGTAAAAGAAGGGGAAATGTTTAACACTTGAATTGCCTCCATGGATAATTATGACCTACGTGAGGTAAGTAAGGGAAGGTGGAGTGATAAAAGGGAGATCTTATGATAACAACAAACTCCTCAAGTAATAAGAATAGTTCTTGATATGGAAAGCAAAAGACATGGAGAACGGGATCCTAAAAGTTCATCCCTATTAGGAGATTCTTATCCAACCTCACCCTTTTCAAAAGCTTAATCCCTTGTAGTTTTTTGAAGAAGATATTATCCCACATTTTTTTAGCATGAATAAGTTTGTTGGCATGGAGATGGAAAGGGAAGGCCATTAGAAAGATAAAAAATCAAGCTATGAGATACAAAAGAGTTACATAGGATTTGCTTAAAAGAGTTCTATTTATAGCAGGTATATTCATTCAATTGGATAAAGTAGGTAACCTCAATCGGATGAAGGCTTATGACTTGAATCGATAGAATTATTGGTGCCCTAGTAGGATTCTCTCTACAAGGAGAAGTGCAATAATTGAGGTAGAGTCAAGAATGAGTCAACTTATTTGATCGGCTAAAGATCTTTAATGGGCTTACTATTTTGATGCATTTGGTGTAGTGATGCAATGATTATTGCACGACTATGAGCAACAAATCATTCAATATATGAAAAGAAGTATTGTACCAAACACAGTACCTAAAAAGGAAAAAATAAAAAGAAAGCAAACATATTTTATTGAAATCCATTGGCACAATATCCCCATAAAAAACAAATAAAACATAAAAATATATTTTCTTTTTTGGCTAACCCATCACTACTAATCCTAGTCTTTCTCTTCCTCAATTGTCTCTTCGTTTGACTCAACATGAGTTATCCTATAAATAGCCTTCAGCTTCCTTGCTACCTAGAGAACTTCTCATCCTCATGCAGAAAGCTCTTCTAAGAACCACAACAAGGGAAACACCAATGGAACTATATAAATATGCATCACATTTATTGCATACATGGTAGGATGAATATACTTACCTTAAGGTTCTAAGAGATTAAGAGGCACAACCTTTTGGTTGCCTTAGCCACCCTATAGACTTACTCCACATCCAGACATCTCACCTGTACACAAAAAGAACACAAGTATGCATAGAGCATTTTAAATGCTAATGTGCAGGAAATGGAAACCAAGAAAAAAAGGAGAAAAGTTATACTAGGGTGGTGTTAAAATGATCAAAAGTGAATTCTAAGGCCAGGTCGACCTCTATTTAGACTGACTAATTCACGTACTCATGGCTTTGGTTGGTGAAAGTGATCCCTAGGTCACTGGTTAGGTGACTAATAACATCACTATCTAAGTTGGCTAAATTAGCACTATAAACAGAGGCACCACTTACTACAGCATATAAAGGGCAAGGCCTCTTCGCTTGCCTGAGGTGTGAAGCATTTGCAGTGGTTGAATGAGCAGTAGGTCGAACTAGCAGTGCTTACTAAGAGAAGCCCTATAAAATAAAGAGTGAAGCATTAAAACTATCATAGACAAAGGGCCATGGCAAAGTTACAAAATGGATGGAAAGATTTACTTGGCTAAGGCCCAAATACAGAGGCACAATACGTAACAGAGTCATTCAAGCCCATGTGTTGTAGTTCCTTTCTATGGTAAGGAAGTCATCAATAGGGTACTCGATTAGCCCTTCATGATCTCTAGATCCTCTAACTCAGCCATCTCAAACATCTTTGGCAGTTAATAGCTTTGAAATCCTATGGTGGCCAGACGGTCCTTCCAATGATTGACTTGCTTTCTAATGTATCAAACGTACCTATCGAGAAGTGCCATTAAGCATTGAGTGCAGGTCTACTCCTTGGCCTGAGTCAAAGCAAAGGTCAAGAGAACCTATCTCTTTGTGGGATCCTACTAAGCCAAATCAATTTGAGAAAAAAAAAAAAGAAAAAACCTAGGTAAGTTTTCTCAGCTCTCAAAGTTATACAACAGTGTTAATAGGAAAATCAAATATCTAGTAAGTACTTACATCAACCCAGGTGTATGAGTAAATCATTGAGCAATGATGGTTGAACTCACTGCAGGGTAGAGGTTAAGTCTAATATGCCAACGCCGGCATAATCCTTATAACATAGTGTCATTAGGGCGGGCAAAATGTTGAACTCATAGCCCCAAATTTGTAAAGTCAAAAGAGAGAGAGAAAAGAAAGAAAAGAAAAATTGAAGGCAAAAGGAGAAAAATACTTACCAGCACTGCCATAACTAGCCTTTAGAAATACAAAGAGCCTCGAACAAAAGAGTCTAGTGAGTGGTAAAAAAACCAACCTTGGTGTCTTCTAGTCTTGTTATGAGTTTTGCTCCAAATGCCTTAGGTTCAGCAAAAACTCCATGGAAAAAGTACCACCCGAATTCATAAATAAGGTGGTTTTAAGGACATAGAAATAAAAGGTGCATATGCAGATGATCTCCTCTTCCTCCCCTCTTAGGATATGATCGGCCCATTAATCCAGCATATTCGATAGCCATATTGTACAGCTAGATTCCCTATGAAAAGGGAATCTGAGCATATGGCTCATATAATCATTTTACTTTTGGGTAGAATAGTACACCAAAGCTCTGTTGTACTTTAAAGGCCTCTTTAAGCATGGAATCCTAGTCATATCTCCCCAAGTAAACTGTAAAGTGTGGGTGGTGTCTATCCACCTTTTAGTAAGGAACAAACCACTAGTAGGTTCTCTCTCTTGCAGTTATTCTCAAGCTAACCATCGACTAAAGGGCCTAAACCCACAACAAAAAATTAAGGCTAGACATCATCAACAAGCCGACCGTAACACAAGTAGGCCTTTAATGTGCTGCCCCTAGTCTTGATGGTCTTCTATAAAACTAAAACAAAATGAAGGAATTAGTTATCACTTTAGGGAGTATAAAATAACATGAAGCATATCCACAATGACAACAACTAAGGAACTACTACCCATGCATGTGATCGGATGACAAGTGTTCGAAATGATATGAAAATCATGTTCTAATGGATGAACTAAAAGTTGATCAAATGTATGGATAAAATAAGCAATCATAAAAGGATGAATAATAGTGCCAAACAAAAACCAAAATGTTTTGCAAATAGAAAAATCATCTGATTGGATGTATTATCGTTTGTAAAGATGATGCAACATTTGACTGAATAATATTTTGGCAACATATGTATCCCAAGAGGGATGCTCTGTTTAGGAAATGGTTCCCAATAATCCTTCATTTAATCAAAAAGACAAATCCTAAAAAGGAAATATCCCACTTTCGATTTGTTAAAAAATTATGAGGATAAGCTCAAAGATCATTCATCTGATTGGATGAATAAAACACCCAATAGAATTAATGATCATATATAACATAACATGTTCGCATATAATTTAATCCATTTTAAGGTATTTTCTAAATTCTCAATCCAATTTTCATGTTTAGGGACATAATTTTAAGCATTGCAAAGGCCTAAAAACTACATTCCATACAAAGGCTTAAGTCAAGTCAGCTATTGAAGGTCATGAATATTAATTTGATCGGATGAATATTCACCCTATAGTTCTAAAAGACGGTAGAAATAGAATGAAAAAGATAAAGAATGAGAAGTATATGAAATAACCACTAACCATAAGTATGAGCTCATCACATATATGCTCATTCAAGTGGTGAAGTACCAGGATTTTCCTTGAAATGTGTTTTCACATCAAGCCAAAATGCCCCTCTTGCAACACTTAATTAATAACTTGAAGCTGATTTCCTACTATGGCTTAGACGTTGCAGTAGGTAGAGTCAATAATGCAAGTGGTTGGTTTAGATTAGCCATTGACAGAAATTTTTTTTGATGAATATAGAGAGTTTGGAGAATGGAAGAACATGAAGATAAAGAGAAAGAGGAAAATAATGAATGAGTTTTTAAATTCAAAACTAGGGTGATTATGGCTTTTAGGAGCCAAAACGTCTTCTGCAATTCCACTAGTTCATTCGATCAAATGATAAGTTGTCATCCATTTGAATGATATAAGTTTCATTTGATTTTATGTGTTAATATCCGATCAGCCCTCTTAGCCCTTCTTCAAAGATGGCTCACGAAACCTATTTGTGCCTCACGTAGGTACCTTGTTTAACACTTTTAACACCACACAAGCCTGCTCATCCCTATCATTACATCCCTTGTACCCTTTCCATAACAAGTTTTCCCTTTTTATTACTTTAAACCCATTTGTGTTTCACCCCCGTAACCATATGTCGACAATTATCACCAAAGCACTAACCCCTGAGCTTTGACCCTAACATTTAAGCTTCTACAATGTAAGAGGCAAGCTAATAAGCTTTTTCGCTCTCTAGTACATTGGCACTAATTTGTTCCTAGGGGAAAAATTATAAGTTTTTTATGAACATTCTTATCATGGGTAGTATTTTTTTTTTTGCAGTCATTCGTGATTAAAGACAATGACTGCTATGACATAAGATATAGGCCAAAACCACACAAAAACTCCAACCATAACTATTAGCACGGCTTTAAGGCTTATTTTTTTCGCTTTTAAGAGTATGACCATAAATTCAACTCAAGTTGCACCTACCAAGCTTAGGGAGCTCTTGAAATAATCACAATAGCCTTAAAGCTTCTCTTTTACCCTTAAAGGCATGTCTAGAAAAGTCGACTCAAGTTGCACCCACCGAGTAGAAAGAGCTTTTAGGCATGTCTAGAAAAGTCGACTCAATCCATTAGATATCTATGTATATATAAAAGCAAAGTAGTGAGAAAGAAAATGAAGCAAGTGTTATTCTCTCAAGTTGCCATTTGGTGTATTGTGGAAGAGATAAGTATTATGATATTGAAATGGACCAATGGAGATAATTGTTTCAAAATTCAATATTTATACATTAATGTCAATTTCTTCTTATTTAGTGCAAGTTAAGAAATTTATATTTTATATTTTCTCTCTCTACAATAATTATATTTTCATTTTCAACATTTTCATTTTTTTTCTTCTTCCTCCATAAATATTTACAATACAAAATTTATTTCTATAAATTAAACACTATTAAAAATTTTAATAAACTATAAAATTAGAACTTTCATGGTAGAAACTGTAAAAAATTATGCATTTTTGTGAAATTTTTTAAAGAATGGCAACTAAAAATTTTAATTACAAATATAATTAAAGATGAATACAATGTGAAGATTCATAAAATTTATTTTTAGATGTAAATAAATAAATATATATATATATATATATATATATATATATATAAGCAAAGTAGTGAGAAGAAAAATGAAACAAATGTCATTCTCTCAAGTTGCCATTTGGTGTGTCATGAAAGAGAGAAATATTATGATATTAAAATAGACCAATGTGGATAATTGTTTCAAAATTCAATATTTATACATTAATGTCAATTTTCTTCTTATTTAATGCAAGTTAAAGAAATTTATGTTTTGCATTTTCTCTTTTTACTATAATTTATTTCATTTTCAACATTTGTATTTTTTCTTCTTCCTTTATAGATATTTAGAATACAAGATTTTTTTTTTCTTTAAATTAAACATTGTTAAAAAATGTAATAAAACTTTTATGGTAAAAAGGGCAAAAATTATGCATTTTTGTGAAATTTTTTTAAAGAATGACAATTAAAAATTTTAATTACAAATATAATGAAAGATGAATACAATGTGAAGATTCAAAAAATTTATTTTTAGATGTAAATAAAATAAAATAATAGAAAAAAATTATATTTAATAAAAATGATCAAAGCCAACAAATAAAAAAGGAAAGAAAATTAATATTTTCTCTTTGATATTTAATTTATATAATTAAATTCATTCATAATTTTGACAATTAAAAATAAATTATGTTATTTGTACAATAATATATAATTAATTGATTATTCTATTATAAATCGATAAACGTAATATATTTATTTAAGTTAACTATTCTTCATTAGAAACAAAAATAAATAACAACAATTACAAGGTAATAAGTCTAGAAAAAAGGGCACCAGCCAAGTTGCTCAAAAGCAAAACAAAAATTGCATAAGTAGCAATGTCATGCCAAACTAAGGGTATATTTTGAGTGATGACATATAAATTCTCTTAGCAATCTTGGTAAAGAAATAATATTTTCCTATATTTATTGGTTTTTTTTTTTAATTTCATACTATTGAAACTTTTCTTAATTAAGATTGATCTTATATTATGTACATGAGTAGTCTTAAGCTTTGATGTGGCAGCTTGTTTAATTTATTGAATATTATGAATTTATTAATTCAATATAACCTTCTAATTACAATATTTTTGTATTTTTGGTATTATTCTATATTATCATTTTGGCATGTTATTGCAATTAAAGGCTATATATATATATATATATATATATATATATATATATATATATATATATATATATATATATATATATAT
>CANXYI010619650.1:0-12016 GCA_948208565.1 Hura crepitans
AATTTATTGTACAGAATAAGTTGAAATTGAGCGCCTCAATCAATGAGGTGTCAAATCTGAATTCGTGTTTCGGGTAGTGAATAGGTGCGTCGGCTCTCTAGTCATTCAGATGCGAAAAAGTTTTAGCAGCGGGTGCCGATGTGGCACAACTGTTTCTAACTTTTATTCTCTATAGTGATTTCCATTTCATGAGGTCAATAATGAACTCACTTAGCCAGGCAAGTGAAGCTTTTGCTGTAGTATCACTTGTCCTTGGTAATGGAGTCTTTAGAAAATGGGTTAATAGTAGCGCTTTTTACTTGCTAGTTATTCTTGCGTTCTGATTCAAGTGGTAAGTCGATTTGTTCATTATATGTTTCTCATTATACAATTACGTGCGCTGCCATAGAAAAGAGGGAAAATAATTTTTTTTAATAGTTTGGGGGGAAAATCTGACACAATTTGATTATGTATAACTTTTTCTTTATGCTTTTACTCTTAAGTTATTGATTCCTTCTTCTTTTACTCATCTTCATCTAAGAAAATAGGCATTGAAGTTGGACATCATGCAATGTGTTATACGGTAACAGCAAGCTTTCTTTTCTGAATTCTGATCCTGAATTCGGCTACTGCTGATGATAAGGAAATGAAAGTATAAAATTAGCTTGGATTTTAAAAATATACTAATGATGTCGGTGCATGTGTTTTGGAGTGAGCGAGTGCAAATATCTTCTCCGTTGCTTTGAAACGCATCTTGAATTTTAGATAAAGCCCATATTTGGGTGGGTAACATTGCATTGTTTGGAAGCTTTTAGAAATTATGCCCATCAAATATATGGCTAAAGAGCTTCAGATCAGCATGATTCTTTCTGGCTTAAAGCTGGAATTTGTAAATGCGGCAATACTATTCTTTCAGATAAATGTTTACACAAAAACAATATGTTTTATATTACATACGTTTGAAAACAAGCTTTTGGTGGGTCTGTCCCTTTTATTTATAAATAATTATTTGTCCACTTAAGTTCTTCGTAGCACAACCACTTGCATAGTACTGATAACAATCACCGGGCAAACGCAATAATACTTCTTACTAAATTGAGGATGACAATTTATGAGCATGCCTCATTGCAGCATCTGCCTTTGAGTTTTAGAGCTCCAACACGAGGTCTGCAATGCAAACATATAACGAAATTACCATAGTTGCTTTGAAGTTAGTACCAAAACAAGCAAAATACTGTGAGACTAGATACTAGGGCTTAGGAGTGTGCAAAATCGAATTTAGGACTATTTCGGTCTATTCAGTACGGTTTGTTTGGTTCAGTTCTTGGAGAGCAAAAATGAAAGATACCGAACTGCCCGAATTTTTAAAATAATGCTGTTTTGGGTGTTTAAAATGACGTCGTTTTGATTTTGTTTATATTAAAAAAATAAAATATATAAAAAGTTTAGTTTATTTGGTTCGGTTTCTCTCAAAAGTTCAGTTGGTTCCATTTGGCTATTTTGATAAATTTGGGTGGTTTGGTTAATTTTTTAGAGAAAGTTCAGTTTAATCGATTTTTAGACCGAACCAATGGAATTCTCACCCCTACTGGGCCGAAAGCATATGCTTCTCGATCAGTCCATACTTCTGTTGCTTAATTCTAACATTGAGTCACTAAGAAAATCCAGTCGAAAACAATTTATATAGTTTGCTAAAGTAAGAGCTCAAAGTGGACAAAAATCACATGCATTCAGTCAAGAACAGATAAGCGTGCTTTAATCCTAAAAGTGGGACATTGTTTCTAGCTATGTGGTCTGTAACTCTAGTTTTTCGAAAAATGTAGTAAACATCCAATTGGGTTCCATAGTGTATATCAGGAATAGGAAAGTTAGGTACTTACAGTCGGCATCTGTTTTAATCCAGTATTCCCTGCTTCCGTTTGAGTCACTGCTGCTAAGAGTAAATTGGGGCGGGTTAGATTGACTCTTGTAGCGCCTTATGCTCCTCTTTGACAGAGCTCTTGGAGGAAGTACCATGATGTCTTCATCTGGGAGCATCTGACCTCCATTGTTGTGTCCCCCATTATTGGAATTCTTTTTATTTTCATTTTTCAGGTGTTTATTTGCCTTCCGAGCTGATGTTGAGCTTTCAGGATGTACTTTCCTGTGAAACATATGTAGGATCTGCACGCAATGCATTGACAAATGTTTCACATAATGCTTTTATGTGAGACAATATTTTAGTTATGTGTGAACTCATGCATTATCAGGGGATATAATAAAGATAATGTCGTTCAACTACAACTTTGTCAATTTATTTCATTATTATTTTGTAAGAATATGTGCTTTTTGTTGATCATCTGCAAGGTAAAGATTCTTTAGATTTATACTTGAATCACATCGAGATGCTGATTCTTGCATCAAACTTGGCAAGTGGCAACTTTCAAGTTAGAAGGATCCTGATATCGATGGAATAAGTTTGACATACCTTGTGCAGTTTTGTCTCTGCTGAAGCAGAATCAACAGTACCGGCAGCGGCAGAACTAGAGCTCCTAGGAGAAGCATGGAGCATTTTTTTCTTCAGTATCTTTTTCATGAGGTTCACTGCAGATTTATCAGCTTCTTTCTCCATGCGCTTCTCATCTCTCTCACATTTACTGCCAGAATTCTCTTCTGCTATTTTAGTCCTCTGAAACAGCTCGCCAAGGGATGTCCTATGTTCCTTCTTTGCTACAGTTGTTGTTTCTGATAGTTCAATGGCTGACCCAAAAAGATATCCCTGGAGGGGACAGACTGTTGTTCCATTTCCATTGGCCTCTTGGCCTTCCATGGGCTTGCCACTAAGGGTAATGGTGCTACCATGACTGCTTCTCCCTGCACTAACATAGCTGTTTCTTCCTGATGAGTCATTGCAACAATCTTCTCTAGCTTCAGCTCCGAGAACTTTTTCCAACTCATCATTAATGAGCTTCAGTTCGTTCTCAGTTACTTCAGTTTCTTTTTCAGTTATGTTCTCGACAGAGATGGCAAATGTTGGTGTTGAGGGATCAGTATTGACTGGATCTGAACCGAGGGTACCAATTGCAAGAAAGCCATGGAATAGCTCAGTTATGGAAGCTGATGATTCCTCTTCATATTCTTCCTCTTCTTCTTGTTCTTCTGTTCTTGCTGCTTCCATACCAGCAAATGATTTGCGAAGGTGTTCTTTCTGGACTTGCTTGAATTGTCTAGTACCATAGTTTGGCTTTGGGTAGTACTGTTGGTCATCAAGTGATGGCTGTCCTATAAGACAATTGCAAGCATGGCCTGACACAAAGAGTACAAAATGAATTCGACTGAAAAGATTTCACTATATTGCTTTGAACTAGAAAAAAAATATGATTCTACCTTTGATATTATGTTAGTACTTGATTTAAATCTCTGCTCCTCGGCTGTTAGATTTTTCAGAGTAACCTCTATAGTGTCTTATGGCTGTATGCCACTCACAATACCATGCAACATAATACTTTTTATAGACTATTTGATGCCTTCGATTTATTCTATTCTTTCTTAGGTAGTGCCATTACATATTGGGGACCGGTGTTTAACAACATGTCCTGGGATATCAACATGAGCCTGCATGCCAAGAATTTTAGTCTCATTGGCAGGGATGTTGTCTCATCTATGCATGTCCATAATCTTTAACTACACCTACGTTTTTCATCTTTTCTTATAGTGTTCTATCAAACCATGAATCTGAGGATTATTAAAAAGGCCTCTGTGGAAAGTAACAAAAAAGTCAGCAGGAAAATTTGAACGGCAAACTTACCAATGGAAAAATCCTTCAGTGGTTCGCTGCTATTCTGCCGAAATTTTCGGTGCATCCAACCTAGTAACTGCAACAAGGAGCAATATGGCGGTTAGTTCATAAAGCATTGATGAAATTATGTTCTTCCCAAGAACAAAGAGTAAAATTTCTTTTGGGCCTGTAAAAAGCGTAGACTTCACCTTCATTTTCTTTTGCTTTCTTTGATGAACCTGAGCTTTGTTCAATTTGATTTTGATGAAATGATAGGAGATAAGCTGCTTTTCATAATAAACCTGTACTGTTTATGAATGAGATATCAATTGCTTTCCGTAGGCATTCGATGCCCGTGTTGAAGGTGGCTGGAGACAAACACCAAGATAGTTACAAGCCTTGGGTTAGCTGTGTTGTCAAAGATCAAATTATCGGTAAATGGATAGTGGGCCTGGACCCCTTCAGCAGATTGTTATACGTAAGCCATATACTTGTTTGTTGCAAGGTTGATCAATTGATTTTGCTGTGTTTGGCGTTGATTGCTCCAACAGTCCTGCATTAAGCGACAGATGTATCATATTATTCATTGGGATACTGTATCATGCATTTTATTTGCTGCATTCTGAAAAATATGTATATTCATATGCATGTAAGCATGTTGATTTGATTGATGGCCTACGTGCGTTGTTTGAAACTGCCTTTCCAAATTGACCTGTTTACACCAATGCACTTTCTGTTCTTGTTCCAAATAATAGATATTGATTGTCTATTCTGCTGGATACTTGGTAAGAGAAGACCGCATACTCAAAAAGTGGGAACATGATAAGAATATTTCGTCGGAGTTTAATGAGTTCAAAGAAAATTTGACAAATAAAAAGATCTTTTCTTATTATAGACTAGTGTAAACTAAGCTGAAAACGCTCTCTTTGGTTTCTTTGGGTGGTCCACAGCAATTGGTAGGCTTTTGTATGAAATAATACTAAATTGTTATTCCCTTTGGTAAATATCTTAGTTACTGCGTTATTTTGATTCTAACTTTTCATGTTTGCTATGAGCAATTGAATGCACTTGAACTCTTTGAAGCTGTATAATTTTGGAGGAAATCTATATATCATTTTAAGTAAAAAGTAGCCTAAGGTTT
Organism: Hura crepitans; assembly: GCA_948208565.1. Lineage (NCBI taxonomy): Eukaryota > Viridiplantae > Streptophyta > Magnoliopsida > Malpighiales > Euphorbiaceae > Hura > Hura crepitans. The sequence continues at coordinate 4,878 of CANXYI010619650.1, forward strand.
ATTGCAAATAGTTTCACACTTTAAGTTTCGTATTATTGGTGCTTTGATAGGTAATAATCTTGTACGTTTCTTAGCCAATGTGTGGATCCTATTCAATCTGGTATCTCTTGAGGTCTGGTTTTAATTTTGGCACAAGGTTGGAAGACCAAGTGGTAAAACTCTCAAATTACTCACGTAGCATATATTGTGTAGTATTCAATTATATATATTTTCCCATAGGTTTTCTTATGTGATAGTTTCATGCATAAAATATAAGTCACATTCGCAACTTGAAAATTTTAGTATGTCCTAAACTTGGCTAAATTATCAATGTTAAAAGTTGTGTGTATAATTGGAAAATGTGATTGTAGCAATAAAGGTCCAAACTTTGGTTTTCTTTTCTCAATAGCCCCATGAGTAACTTTATGACTAAGAGTGAGTTGTTAATAACTCGAAGACAAAAATAATAGTCATCCTTAATTAGAACAAATATCTTCCTGTGCAAGTTCTTTCATAATTTACGGAAGACAAAACTAGTACTTTATCATTGAAAAGCTATTATTTAAGTATAATTTATTTTCTTTTCGGTATAATATACTTTCATGGCCTTGTTGACTTTCTTGTGGGAGTGCTGTGGGCTTTAAGCTAATTTAGTATCTATACTTTAACTGTGATGAATAATTTCTCAGTATCTGTTCCATTGTGGCATCAATATTTTTGTTTAGTCCCTGAATTATTAAAAAGAATTTGTAGCACGAAATATTCAATTATTTCTAAATAGCTGATGAAACTTATAAGGGACCAAAATTTGTAGCACTATTGATTGATTCATATGCTATGTTGATTTTATAAAAAATGTCATAGGAAGTGCCAATTAAGCTATTTTCTACCGTCACCACTATAGACCTTCATAGGAACTGATTATATTCTTCTTTCATCAACATAGACCTTAATAAATATTATGAAAATGTCTGATTAGCATAAAAAGGTTGTCAATTTATATTTGGAAATTTAAAGCTGGATTCCTAAAATTTGATATTTTTGTAAACAATTTTACTGTTTTAGTTATCCATATGATTATTAGCTCTGAAAGTTTTAAAACTTTTTAATTGGTATCAACTGTTTGACAATTGGGAATTTTGATAAAATTAATGGTGTTGCCTGTATGTCTGGTGGGCCGTTCAGTTGTTCAATATAGTGGTAAGGTTTCCTTTAACTTTTTTTTTTTCCTTTGATTTGTCTGGACATGAACATTCATGTCGACAAAGCAAAATGCTCTGGCAATGAAAAGCCGCAGTGACGAAACCCAGCTCGTGTTAGACTTCTTTATTATAAATTTACTGTATTGTAAAGGCTTAATACATATGTAGTCCTCTAGAATCAGCGTGATAAGCTAATGTGCCCTTGCACTCTTTTTGAACCTAATAAATAACATTACTTGAAATTTTGGATATAATAAATAACTTTATGCTATAGTTTGATTAAATATGCTTGTCATTTTCTAATATTTTGATATCTTTTTACTCATTTAAAAGTATACACGTGTTTAAATAGTAGAAAATGATAAATATAAATGTTTTAATATATCAAAAATATACATGCCTATTGAATTGAAAAAGTATTGATAACTTATATCGACAAATCGAGTAATTAGATTACATCTTTTTAGAAAATGATATTTTTCTTTTCACTCATTTAACAGTTAAAAAGTGAGGAGTACCATGGGGTATAAGTTCAATTGAGGAGGTTACATATGCTTTTAAGTCAAGAAGTGGGGTCAGGTGAATTTTGTGCAATCCACTGTTGGGTAGCCAACACGAAACTAACATACGGAGTTTTTGGACAGTTTTCAGCCACAAGCATGAGGGTAGCCGACTGCAAGGGACCTTTTTCTAATACAGAAGTTCTCACCATGATACAAGTCCTTTTTCTTTTCACTTCACCTTTTGAGATGGTGGGGCTTCACTTTCTCCTTGTATTGAACAGATGATTTTTGTTAGAGAACAGCCAAGAATATCAAGCAAAAATATATATTGTCAGCAGACAGGAGGTACCGAATGCGTTAAGAGTAATATTATCAGAATGACTCCCAACTTCTTGTATTCTTGCAGGTCTTATAGGTTCTACTGGACAGCTGAATCTCCACGAATTCAACAATACATTATCGTTATCATCATTATCCACTGTGGTTGAGATTGGATGTCGATTTGATGCCTAACACGTGTCCAGTCATGGATTGGCCAAATACGAGTGTATTATAGACAAATCATGGCTGACAGACAGTAGTAACTGATCAGCTCTTATCAACCTCAATTCAGAAAACAACCTGAGACAACCCATGCTACATCAAGAATTATGTTTGGATTTCATGGCTCGGGTCCGGCTCAGGTTGTCCTAGAATATGGCGTGCCTTCACCTCAACATTTCATATGCTTTTGAGCAGAAGAAAGCAATGTGCAGTGATATTGATTGGAAAATAACTGCACAGTAATAAACCTAAGCCTGTGTTAAAATCCTGAACATGTCACCACATGTTATAGGACTCTGCTACAAATGTTGTTTTATAATGTTCACTGTCACTGGTTTGATTTGGACTCCCAAATTGTTTATTTTGCTTACACTCTTGTGTTTGCCTCCTTGTAGATTATTGCAGAGTTAAATCAAATTGCTTTCAGCAACTTCACCATTGGGGGCATCATTTTCTTACCAAGTAAGTGTTCCGATTGATCAATTCAGTCATAATTCCTTTTAAAAATAAATTATTCATCTCAGATTTTTTTCCCCTAGTAATTGAAGTCATAAATTTTCAGCCTTGAGCATTCTCATAATCTCATGTAGTGCTATTTTTTCCACCTTTCAAATACATAGGACTTAGAGGAAGCAAGTTCGTTGTAATTCCTAATCCTATATTGCTTTAAGGATGGTGTAAGAAAAAGGAAAAATGCAGAAAATAAAATCATAATCTCCATGCGAGGAGATTAATAAGCTAACTTTTTTAAAATAATAATTAAGAAAAGCTGAAAATTTCTAGTCACTGAAGTTTTCATTTTCATTTTTCGGTCCTCTTGTCTGTTCTTAATAGCACTAATACTCCCCCCTGACCTAGTAACGTCACTTATAAGCTCCAGTGATTTTTTTGAATTTTGCTAAAAAAACAAATTTAGTTTGATTTATGCTTTTGTTTCTTATATTTTGACCTAATTAGAATTTTATTATCGTTAATATATTTATTTTAGAAATTACCTCAATATAATAAGACATGGTTCATGTCTATGCTACTTGTATGATTTCTGAACACTAAGTTGGTATGGTCATACATGTCTTTTCTTTTTTTTTTTTTTAATCCAACCCTAATTATATTATCATTTCTGAGTCAGTTTCATGGGTTTTGTAGATTTGATTTTTGACAGATTTTTGGAAAAAATGAAATAAATTCTCCTTTTGCATAATAAACTTTGTCCTCGAGTATATTAGCCAAGTTTAATTTGATTGAAAATAAATCTTATGGTGAAATTAACTCATAACATGTGATTTTTATCCAATTTAATCTCTCACTATATATATATATATATATATATATATATATATATATATAATCATGAATTTTTCATTCATAAAAAAAATATATTTTGATATAAATAATATGATAATCTAAGTAATTAAAAAATGCATAATAAAAAATTTCACTTGAATAGTAATAACATTTTATAATATTTTTTAATTGCATTGATGGAATATTTGATATGTAACTTAAATGATTTGTGTGCTATGCTCAATGGCAATATTAAGACATAAATCGACTCTTTGATTTTTAATTAAATTTGATTGCAAGAATAAGAGTAAAATTTAAAATTTCAATACTCTTTGGTCTTATTGTGTTGTAGCATTTAGGATATTTTATTTAAAATTTTAATTTAAATGCAGTTTTAATTCTCATTATTTTCATGATTTATTAGAAGTTAGATTTCAAAGGGACATATAAATTCTCTCACAGAAGTAATCATAAATTAAATCGAATGGAAACAGGAAATTATTGTTATCATTTTTTCAAAGCTGAAAAAGGGAAAAGAGTCGGCAGAAGAAGTTGAGGGAAGCAAGTAGAGCAAACTGGGTCTAATGGTAGAGATGAATACAATAGAAAAGGGATTTTAAGAAGCAAAAACCTAAAAACAAAATGACCAAAAATCCAAAATCCAAATCCAAGTCCTAGAGAAATCTTATTTTGGCATGGGTTTGTACTTGTGACCCAAATAATTATTAGCAAAAGAGAAAGATTGCCCAAAACATAGTGCATGGATATTACTTATTTAGACTCTATTTATGATTTTATTAATAATAGAAAAGTAAAATATGATTCTCTGCCACGAGGTAGCTTGGGATAAAGAAGGGATTTGCTCACAGCAGAACTATGATGATTTTGTAAAAGCGAGTTAATTTTAATGTTCTAATTATTATCTAACAAAACTCAATCCATAGAGTGAGTAGGAACTTGAGTTTAAAATCTTTTAATATATTAGAATCGATTTTGTTGTTAAAATATTTTCTAAAAAACGGTCGTTCAGTAATTCAAATGATAAATTAGGACTAAATAAAAGGTTTCGAACATATGTTCATAAAATACTATGTGTTTTGATCAAAATTTGGGTACTAAATTATAATAAATGGGTAAAAGGTACTATTTTGCTTTTGATATTTATCTTAGAGTTTTACTTTGCCACTTAAGTTATTTTTAGAGCAAAAATATTTTTATAGTTATTTAAAGTGATGCTAAAATGCTTATTTATTTGTTAAAAATAATGCAAGAATACCCTTATAGTTGCTGAAAATTGTGCCAAAATGTTTTAACATTAATAAGAGCATTTTAGTACTATTTTAATAATTATACGGCATTTTTATTCTAAAAATAATTTAAAAAGCAAAATATAATTTTGATAAAAATATTAGAAACAAATCAATACATTTTCTCTAATATATGTTAAGAATGACTTTTATAATTAAGTGTATGTTTGTAATTAGAAATTTAAGTCTATAATATATTAGTTATCAATGATTTGATTTTCATTCATAGGAACTCCGTAGAAAGCCTGACATGGATAAGGCTTGAGGCTCCTGCCTAAGAAGACAAATAGTGTAACCACTTGTGTGTAGGCTTATGCCCTTAAAGCCAACTACACATATCAATGAATATGCCTTAAAAAAGGACAAACCCTTTTTGTCATTTCCTGCATTTAGCCCTATCTCCCATTTGTATGGATGACATGATCCTTCCAATTGCCAATTCCCATTATTTTGTGAATGATTTTAGAGTAATTTCATAAAATAATTTGAATTGAACACCTAATGAAATTTAAATTCTTGCAAAAAAAAAAAACTCTTCAAATGTATTATTGTTCAATTAAATCGTAGAGCAGTGAGTCATAAATTTCATGTCACATTATAAGAATGGGCCTATATTATATGATGGAAAAACATACCCTTCGTGTTATTAATGGTACCATGCTAAGTGCCAGAAACAAAACAACAGAAACATTATATGCTTCTTACAATAGAGGTCCCAATATCCATCCATTATTGCATTACTAATAAATGAAACTCAATGGCATTTCAGTGAGGCCAAAACCCTAACGATAAGCCCCATCAGTATCACAAACATAACCCTATCCATCAGTCCATAACCATCTGTTATTGCAATCAAACATTTTTCTGTATTTCATTCTTATATTTACTTATAAATTCATTCTCTTTCATCCAACACAATCCAATCTCAAGTTGAGCATCATTTATTTATTTTTTAATTTGTTTTTGAAGAATATTTTTCTTACTTTCATTCTTAGTCAATGCATTAAATTTAATTCATGTACTAAATTAATATATTTTCTCCATTTAATACAAGTATCAAATCCCTATATTATTGCAGAAAGACACCAAATTTAATTTTTGTGCAATCTTTTATCTCAATATGTTAAAAAAAAAAAGAACTTGACTTAACTCAATTCTTGAAATTGATTTATGGGTCGAATATTATCAAAATCATTATAAAAAAGAAGAAATCTCATAATTAATTGATGTAAAATACTTAACGCACCATTCTCACAATTCATCTAAATACATGCGGAAAATTTAGAATATAAAGTTTTTAAGACTAAACATTTATGTGTGGCCTAATATTATAAAATCGATAGTTATAATACTATGATAAGAAAATAAATTTAAATTTAATTCAATTACAAAAGTTAATTCGCGAACTTAAAATTATTAAAGTCATTACAAAAAATAACACAATTTTATAATTATGTGACATAGTAATTTGTAATAGGTAAAAGTACATGTAAAATCCAAAATTACATATTAAGAGTCCTATTTAGAAGGCAAAAACTACCCACAAAAGAATTAGAGGGCAATTTTGGGCTTGAAGCTTCAATAGAAAAACCTAACCTAAGGGTACCCTAATATATAATGTGTGGCAAAGATAGGGCACCTAAACCAAAATTAGTGGCTTTAATAATAAACTAAACAAAATTTGAAGTCATTATTGGAGGGACACGCAAAAGAGGAATCAAAAGAAAAGCATAGAAAAATGAACCCAATTGACATTCAAAAAAGGGGCACCGAATAAAATAAAGGCAATAATTTATTTATTATTCTTATACTTATGGATATTACCCCAATCAAATTATTTTAAAATTAAAGATTAGCCTCCCCTAATTAGAAAAACAAAAAAATCATTTTATCGCCCCACCTAAAGAAGTCATCTTTACCTAATCCTTTGATCTTAGCTACTAAGCAACTGTTTTCTTCCATGTTCTTCTTTTTTTCCTCCGTTTTTGGCCTATCAAAATCTCAGAAAGGTTTACGTAAATTTTCCGGGAGAAGTTGCCTAACAACTTCCTTGCCTATAAAATTACCTTGTGCCGGCAAGTACCATGATATGTAGAAAAATTGTAAATAAGATAAAAAAAAAAAAAAGAAACCGAATTTCATTGACATTGAGATTTGAAGGAGGTATTACTTGGCCTTCCAAAAAAAAAAAAATTCTTTCTGGAGCTCAAAAATGAAAGAAATTAAGGAAAATGCAAGGGAAATATTTAAAATTTCATTATTTATTTATTTTTTATTATTATTCTTTAAGCACTACACATTCGGACCCCAAAGACTCCACA
>CANXYI010619804.1:0-10850 GCA_948208565.1 Hura crepitans
AGTAGGAGATGCTTTTGCTTGCTATTGACTAGGATCTTGTAGCTATGGCTATTATACAGAATCACTAGGTTTAAGTACTAATGTATTGCCTACCCCCTATATAGTTATGGGTGTAAAACTAGCCACTTCTTCAACCCTTCACTTAGGTACCTAGTCAGCCATATGCTTACTACAAAAGGAATAACTACTTAGCCTCGTACAACATAATAGTTAAGAGGAATTGAAACTTAGATAGTTGCACTCATGTACTCTACCTAGGAACATTAAACTTATGCTCTGATACAACTAAATGTGACACCTCCTACCGGATTCCCGAAGAAACCTAATAAGCAGTGTACTTCCTGCTAGGTCACCCATCTTGAGATTTCTCTCAAATTCATTTGTTTAAATTTTACTTATTTCTGAATATTTAACTCTGTTTGACTTTAAATTCATTTTTAGTTGTCCTTATGCACTATTTAGGGTTGTACCATAATATACACACCAATATTGACCAATTACTGGTCAGTCAGGTTTTTCCTAAAATCCGATAGCATGACTACTATCCAGGTCACTATTAAAAAATTTAAACTTGTAAAAATACTTTTATAACTCATATTTATATCTCTTTGACCCTTCTGGTCCCCTATGTAACAACCTAATATCATCATTCTCTCAAACATCAATAGATGCCTCAGGCCACAATCAAGAAATCTTGAATTAGAGCCTCAAGCTCACATACCATATCATCAAGTAAAAGCAATCACACATTTAAAGGAATCTGATAGAAAACTTATTACAAAACATTGTCTATGACATATATACACAAGCCACCTATGCATAGGCTACCCATTCCCACTTAAGTATAATGAGTGCGAAAGCTATATAACATATAGACAATCTTTTGTCAATTACCCTTTGAACTCTGGTACACCTTGCTTACCCTTACCTACACACTGAAATAGGTATGCTGAGTATATAATATACTTAATGGTGAACTCAAGCTTTTAAATCATGTCCAATATTTCCTTCATATATTTATAAGGTTATTATTGTCTATTCTAAGTTATTAAGTCCACAATTTATTATTCTATGCCAAATGACCAAAATACCGTTTTTACCTGCACATAATAGATTTCCATTTATTGAATCATTTAAATCATGTAAATTATGCATTTAAGCCATTTCCAATAATAATAGTCAAATAATTGAATTATCATATCAATAAATGGTATACATGAAAAATTTACCAAAATACCCTTGATGGTATATACTGGTTACTCATTCAATTAATTATGCCAAAATCTAGAAACTTTAGTATATATGTCATTATCATTATTTTATGTTATTTATTTTATTTAATTAATAGCCCCAACTAGGTAGATGACACTTCAATACACTAAATCTAGAGAGAACTAAAAGAAGTGCAGTGATCCATATTTTGGACCTCGACCACTGCATCGGCCAGATTAAGTTATAATATTGGAGGTGCAAATAACAAGATGTGGTTTGTCCAACAGACTAGTACAGTGGCCCTTTGGGACCTTGGCTACTATACTAGCCTTATTTGAAGATCAATGATGGCATGGCAAGGTCTGCCTAGTAGAGTAGTCTATTTAATATACTAGTGTAGTGGCCCTCCGAGACCTACACCACTGCACTGGTAAAATGAGGTGAATGGCATCAAGTGTTTAAAAGCACATGTGTATCTATCTAATTGACTAGTACAGTGGACCAAAATGGACCTATGCTGATGTACTGGCCTTACCTAAAATTAGACAATGTAGCAGCTGCTAAAATCCCTAAGTTGATCGATCAACCTATCTAGTGGGCATCTAACTAATGGGACATGTAACTCAATTTATGTTCGTTCCTTCACAAATTAACTTCTTATAATATTTAGAAGTGAAAAATAGTGAGTTATGAACTTTATTTTATAGTTCATTTTTAATCCAGTCTGGCATGGCCAAAATTAAGCAATACTGGGTAAAATTATAATATAAATTTTAAGTTCTATAATTGCTAGTATTTAAGGTACATTATGCCTTATTTCACTTTATAATTATTTCTTAAGTAATTGTCATTTGCTATCTAATGACATTTTTTATTCAAGTAATGGTCAAACTGGACAACTATAGGTCATTTCGTCAGATTTTCAATATCTAATTCATTTCTTAACATTTTTTAGTGCAAGGCCCAAAACCCATAGACTGGTAGGAAAACCTATAGCCTAGGTTCACACAAACTAAGTAGTCTAAGTCGATACAGATTTAATAATGTGAGAGCTTTTATAAGTGCAAACTTCCTATTCATATTGTGTTTCCTAACCTTAGAAGGATTCTAACTCTTTCTATATGAAAAAGCCTTCCATGAGAGTTTAGGAGAGGACTCCAACACAAGATTCACAATACTAGACTTCAACCTATACATAAATTTTCATTCTTCATACGAAACCTACATTCTTGTGTTATTGCTTAAGAGGTTCTTCATATGGTAAAATATGAGGCCTTTACTATACATACATTAAGCTTTTGTATTACTCCATGTGAACCTATGATCTCATATGATTTATCACAAGTGAGGTGATTCAATGAAATCCCCACATTGATCATAAGAGTAGGTTATTGTTTTAAACTATTTTATTATGCATATTTGACTCTTAGAATGTTGTGATCATTCTATAATTTTAATCCTAATCGCACAGACCTATCTCAAAGCATGCTCATGTCTACATGGACTAAATAAATTGATATGCATATAAATAAACATCTAGGTAGACAAATCTTTAATGTTGTTTTTGTAATATCTTATGTATAGTGTATTACATTTGCTACATTTGACATTTTTATATTTTGTTATATTGCATGATTATCATATAAACATTGTTGGAATGATAGAACTAACATGTGTTTGCATAGACTCCCTTTCATGAGGAATGTAGTCTAGATGGATGATTATGTCTCTCATGTATTTATGCTATTTTATAGTCTACACAAAGTCCTTTTTACAAGAAATGTGGTCTATATGGTTGATCATGTCTTGTATGTATTCACATCATTTTATAGTCCACATAGACTCCTTTTCACGAGGACCATAATTCATATAGACAAGTGTATATAATCTTATTCCTTATATATATGCACATGTCTTTTATGATCGACTAATAACTTTATAGTTTTCCCTAGTGATAAATTTTTTCATGTATCATGACTTTTTATATGTATGCTAAGTAAATTGTGGAGAGTTTATTCTTAAGTCCTCACATACCATTATATATTGCTTTTGACCAATTTTTGAGTTGCATGCAAGAGACCATTCTAGTAGGATGGAAGGTTTGGATAGACATACTGACCCTTATATGCAGTCCACACAGATATGCACTGGAGCCATATTGATCTGTGTGAATGTCATAATGCACAGGTGACACCTATTGCATGATTTGTACTACCTCATTTGGTTTTTTACTCTTTTATTTCTTTTAGTTATCTTGGGTTGTAATAGTTAGCTCAGTAACTTGTTTTACACATTAAAAAGCCTAACCTCACATAAAATTATTTTCTACATAATTAATTGGTGTTTTCTTAATGAAATAGTTTTAGGTTTTCCTTAATAAAAGTAGCATAAAAATGTATTTTAGTAAAGGCCAATCTCCTAGAGATGGGAGTTTAGGCTATTACCACCAATTCCTATAGAATTATGGGTAGTTGTTAGGTTACACCTCAATTAATGAATAACTAGATTTTATAAATTATCATATTTGTTATATGATTTAAATATTACAATTCACTTTCTCTAACTAAAAAGGTGACATGAATGTTTTTATTATAATACATGCTTGCTTAATACGGGATTGATAAATATTACAATATAAAGGAAGGCATATTATTGGGTCTTAAATTAGATCTGATTTTGAACCTTTCTAGGCAAAAGATCAGTGGTCCTAGTGTAGAGCTAGGTAGCAACTCTAAACACTAACCGCTATTGCCTCTGGTAAAATACAATTAATCTGTACCTCTCAAGCCTCTCTTAAACAACATCATCATTAAATGTAATTAAGCATTTTTAAATTCATGGCATTAATGGTAGGACGAGTAGGTTTGATTTACTACAACAACCTAATCATCCTATCTTTAACAACAAAGACTATACCCTTCTACTATAAAGTTTTAGTTGTAATGTGACAATTCATTTTTTCATCATTTCAAGATGATATCATTAATAAGCTTCACCTTAATTACTAATGTTCATTTTCATTTCTCTAAAAATTCCCTTTGATAATATACCACTTATACAAATAAACATGTTCAAAAATCTAAATCACAATAGCAAAATTTATCCTTACAAATGCAAACAAAATCACCTAAATTCATTAGACCTTTCTCTAATGTATTTAACATAACCAAAAGATTAGGAATAGGCTCACACCTACAATTAAACTCAAGGACTTATGAATAGAACTATTAAGCCCTATCAAACAAGTGGTGTTTTTAGCCAAATCTCAAAGACTTTTTTCAAATTTTGTTAAGTTCCTTCTTGTCATCTATTTTGGTCTTATCTCCTTTGCTCAAATTTTTTTCTTGCTTTCTTCTTTTTTTTTCACTAGTGTAAGGTTAAATTTAACCACTAAGTTCTCAAATTAGTTGCTAAAATTTCTCAATTTCATATCTCTTCCCATTAGTATATTTTACAATCTCTAGATCTCTCTTTCTTTAATCTTCCTTTCTTTTCTTTTTGATCTATATCTTTTATTTTCTTTCATTTTTTTTCAATAACTCTAGTAGATTTTATAGTTTATTCCATTGTCTAACCCTTTCATTACATAGTTAATACATCCAATGATATATACATACATACATACATACATATATACATACATATATATATATATATATATATATATATATATATATATATATATAAGTTTATAAAAATCCTAAAATAAATTCCACATTTAATTCTTTCCCAAAATTCTTTGCCTCAATTTATGATTCCCATAATCTAAAATAAACACTTATAATAATGATTCTTAAGAAATCTATACATAATAACAATGGAAATATATTATAATGATTGCTCAGTTTCCTTTCTTTACTTTTCTATAAAATCTTCCTGACCTATAAAATTTGACATTCGTGTTCAATATTTCCTTTTGTAATATTTGGATATCTAGTCATGAAAAATCTAATTCAATTCGAGCAAAACATAAATTTAAAGGTTTTACTTTTCATAATCTTATTATGTTGTAAAGTCTTCATTTTTTATTTTAATCCCCCTTTATGAATTCAATTTCACTTGTAATGTTATGCATAATTATTTTATAGTGTTTATTCCATTTTAATCCTACTAGAAACTTACGGGCCTTAAAAAAATACTATTCACATCTTGGGAAACACTATTCATAAATCCTTAGATTCTTCGGATGCTACAGGTTGGCACCTAGAGTTTTTATATCAATTAATAAATTAAGCATGTACTTCCTTTATGATAAGAAAATGCCTTTTTTCTTTTATGTAACCTCAACACCTAAGAAGTACTTTACTTATAAATCTTTTATGTGAAATTAAGTACTCCTATAAGGATTTAAGTGATGAAATTCTTTCTATACCACTTCCAATAATAACAATATCATTTAGATAAACAACAAGAAGGACTACACAAGAACTAGATTACCCATAGAATATAGAGTTATCACACTTGGTCTTCTTTATATCGAACATTTAAATTACTTTACTAAATTTTCTATACTAAGCATAAGAACTCTAATTCAACCCATATGAGCATTTTCAAAAATGGCAAACTTTCCCATACTCCTTCAGCAACAAACCTAAGTGGTCTTAAAGGTCAGTATATAAAAGGCATTCTTGGTATCCTTTGGTAAGAAGTTTAGCTTTAACTAGGCAATAGAGTCATTGGGATTGACATTAAGAACAAAAGCCCACCTACACCTAAAAGCTTTTTTCCCTATTGGTAATGCAACCAAATCTTAAGTACCATTATCATTTAGTGCATTCATCTCATCAATCATTGCATTTTTCCTACCAAGATGAGATAATGCCTCTTTAACAATTTTTAAGGATATGTAAAAATTGAGGGCAATAATAAAAATAATAAGAAAAGGGCTATCAATGACTTTAAAAAATAAAAGAGGAAATGGAATAAGGGTATTATTATTTACCTTTGTGAAAAGAAATTGGAAGATCATAAGCACTTTTATAGGATTAGTAGGATCTAGATCTGAAGATGGAATGGTTGATATAGGACATGATTTAGTATCCTCTTCTCTTTTATTAATAACATCTTGTCTTTTTGAGTATGTTCGCATAATAGGAGGTTTAGCCAGTAAAAGTTAGGAATGAAATAATCACTTTTATCTAGTGTTAGTTCTAGAGAAGTAGTAACAATATATGCTAACAAGCCATCATCTCTTCCTTAAGTGACATAAGTAGAAGAATAAAAAAAAAGAAAGGTTTACTTTCCATAAAGTGACATTAATAGACACCAAATATTTGTTGAGATCAAGATAGAATCAATGATACATTTTCTAAAGATGTGATTATAAAATGAAGACACATTTAAGAGATTTAGGATCTATTTAGAAACTTAAGGATGAACATCTCAAATGAAACATATATTACAAAATGTTTTAGGCTGTTAGGGGAAATAAAGGTTTATTAAAAAAAAGAGAATGCAATAAGGATCTCACTGTGAAAAAGTTAGGAATGCTAATGATTAATGAGGAACAAGTAGTTGAAACTACATCAACCAAATAATTCTTTAGAACTTGCATTTGGAATAAAAGAGCTTTAGTTGTTTTAAAGTGGCATTTATTTTTTTCTTTGCTACACCATTTTGAGATGGTGTATCAACATATGAAGTTTAGTGAAAAATCCCATTCCAATTCATGTAAAATGTTTGTAAAAGGTGTTTTTTGGTATGATCACTTCTTAAGGTATAAGCAGAAGTATTAAATTGAGTTTTTTATTTAACACAAAATGCAGATAAATCTGAAAACAATTCAACATGAATTTTCATTAAAAAATACTACGTAAAATGAGAATAATCATTAATAAAGGGAAATAAAATATTTAAAACTAGTCTTAGATATAATAGAAAATGACCACCAAATATAAGAATTAAAAATTTTTAATGGAAAACTTATCCATTTATTGACTTTAGGATATAATAGAAAGAGATGATGTTTTGCAAATCAACATGACATAATCTAATGAAGAAATACTAGAAAATTTAAGATAAATATTGTTTAAAATAGACAAAAGTGGATGCCCTAATCGATAATATGCCTTAAATGGTGTAGACATAGCTAAATAGGAAATGGCTTTAGGTACTTGAGTATCTAATGTTAGATATGTACACCGTAGATACAATTATTTATAGCATTTTTTATGCACATGACATTTATTCATTTAAGTTATGCTTTATTATTCAGTAATTAAGAATCATAAACATTCATTTGTTTGTCTTAACTTAAACTAATTAATAAAGTGCATAGTATAAAATACATAGTGTAAAGGTAATAAGGAAGAGTTCATGATGTGAGATTCTTATTACATGCAAATTTGTATAAACCTAAAATATCCTTAGTTGAAGCATTAACAAGAGAAGACATTATTAAGGTAGAAAAATTAGAACATGTTGTGTGACGCCCCTCGGTTGACCCACTAGCCGGATCAAAATGAGAGATGGCACATTATGATATCTTTTACTTGAATTATTACTAGCTAGAATAAGAGATGACATGTTAAAAGACTTAACTTTATTCCAGTAGTTACCTTATTTGCTTTAATCTTCATTTACTTAGAACTCATTTCATAGTGTAATAATCATGAAAATTTTCAAGATCCTATTTAAATAAACCAAGCATTAAATACACATGCATATAAATGAGCTTGTCCCACTATGACAAAAATCCCTTTACGGTGTCATGGCCCAAAATGAAGCCTGTTCAAAATAACACTTCTATCAAAACTCAATCTCAATTCACCATCCCAGATCCTTTTGATCCTCATAACCTATCTTGATCAAAATTATCATAGTCAAATCCATTACATCAATTAGAGCTATTATATTGTCACCAAGTACTTAAATCCATACACATACATGCCATAATAATATTAACATATATCATAATAAATTTAAATACTCTAACTAAAATCATATAACTTGTTTATATATGACCTAACTACACTAATCACAACTATCTACATATCAGTGCCATTTATTTTTATATACATCACACCAAAAGATACAAAGGTAAAACAAAATGATACTAGTTAGGTTCACTACACTATTGCTTTAAGCCTAGATTGGTGTTGACTATCTATAACCTATAGATTAAAAATATAATGTGATATGCCTAAAACTTAGTGCTCTATTCAATAAAATATGATTACACTCGTACACATGCACATGAAGCATATAATGGAAATAGAAGAACATGTCAAGAATATTTGCACATAGTATTATGATCATGTGGTTACACATCTACTCATTTTATGTCAACCTAGGTTCATAATTTGTTAACTATGTTTATAACTTATTTCCATATTCATTTTTTATTAGTTTATACTATAATCATTAACTAGTTACTTAACCTATATTTGATAGATTCAAAACCAAACATTGGATATCGGGATCTCAATGTACAGTGGCCCATATTTTAGACATCAAAGCTACTGCACTAGCATGAAAATTGTGTAAAGGCCCTACTAGACCTCATGGCAGTTACACCTGTATGAAAGTGTGTAGTGGCTGCACCCATATGAAAATGTATAGTGGCATTACTAGATCTCAAAGTGGTAGTAACCATAAGAAAAAAACATGTCATCTATGTACAACATATAACTATGCAGTGGTTCTCATAGACCTTGTGGTAGCTGCACCTATATGAATATGATACTAAAGTGCCCTAGTAGCTGCTACCTTCTAGTTGAGCGGTCAACCTATCTAGTAGGTTGTTTGACATATATGGGCTACCAACACCTTTATTTTAGTAACATATAAATTACATGGCTTATATACGTTATCCATATCCATTCATACAATCATTTGGTTACATATAGTCATTACATTATTATTTAACATTTTAAGGTATTGTATGTATATCATATTTCACACACATTAACCTATCATTAACATTACCTTCTGATATGAAACACAGGTAGTCATGTTACACCATTTTTTATGGCTTGAATTCTATAACCCAAATTGCCATTATGCCAACGCATATTGCAAGTTACATTATGCTAACATGCATTATACATCACAGACTTACACATATAAATATACACATAACTCATACATACCACTTACAACATCATTCACTTTTATTATTCTTTAACTCTAAACCACAAGTACCATTTCAATTAATCTTAATACACTTTAATTACATTAGTTCTAACCATAAATATCTTACCTATGATAATGCCCTTATTAAACATACCTTATTGCCAAAGTGGGATTTTTAATAATTAATTTATTTTTAATCCATTTTAAATTTATTCCAATTATTTAATATGCCATAAACCATAATTTACCATTTTTATCATTTTAGGGTTATCCAAATACCTAAACTAACAAAGTGGACATAATGTACCTATTCTTAGAAATGCAAAAACCATAAAAAGTGTACACATATTTTATCAAATACACTTACAAAGAAATTAAATGGCTTCTTAAAATACGCCTTAGACCTTCTCTTTTCCCTTTCCATTGCTATCCTCCATTTTTTCTAACAAACGTAAAAGGATTATTGTTAGAAAAATTCATAGAAAATTTTGTACAATATCAAACTCAAAAATAACACTAGAATCACTAAGTAAAGCTTAAATAGTTACCTAAAAAAATAGTAGCGCTTCAATTTATTGCTTACCTAGATTTAGAGGTTAAAAATCCTAAATCTTCTAACTCTCCTTTTCCCCTAATTCACCTTCTTCTTGTAAAATTGACACCAAAATAGAGCTTTGACATGACGAGGATCAACTGTATTGCTTGAATCAAAGATTAGTTATGAAATTTGGTGAAGAATTAAAAAAAATTGAATTAAAAAGGAGAGAGAAAGTGGCATTGGATTTCCATGGTACAAGAGGGAGGTGAATTTGATTATTCACTACACCACACACACATCAAACCTTCTTTTATATTAAGTCCTCTAATGGCCATGATTTCACTGTGTGGCTATCCAAGGATAAAGATTAATCCTATTTAGTTTTAAAGCTTTTAAAAATGTGGTTTCAAACTTTAAGGCCTCTAGAAATTTCTCCCTATGTACTAAAAATTGAAGAATTTCCCAATTTATAAACCCTTAAAATTTCACGCCCAAAAACCAATGGAAACTCATTTAATTAATCAATCGTGTATTTATTAAATTTAAAGAAAATACTTATTGTGTAAAAAAAATTCAAATTTTAGCACTATTAAACTATGTAGAATTTTTTACCACTAGGTCATTTTGAGCATATCTAGAACATTTTATCGTTCGGATTAACTTGGTCACTATTCAGAAGACATCGATGAAAATTTTTTAATTATATCTTCAATCACTCTATTGGCTTTATTTCTATTTCTAATTTCACCCATTATTACTTCATACTTTCTCTTGATTATCTTAGTACGACCTAGTTCTTGAGAGATACTATTCACGCCTTAAGAAGTACTATTCATAAAATTGGGATTTCGAGTGTTAAATTTCCTTCCCCTCTTAAGGGAATTTCATCCTCAAAATTTACTTGGTTATAATAGATGTTGATATTATTCCCTCATCTATTGCTTAATTTCCCATATTGCTTCTTATGAGCTGTGATGCTTCCAAAACACCTTCACTAATGGTATTACTTTATTACATAGTTCTTTAA
>CANXYI010619826.1:0-21809 GCA_948208565.1 Hura crepitans
TTATCTATGGTGGGTAGAGATAATAATGGTTAGGTTACTTGCAAAAAAATTTCACCAAAATTCAATCATTTAAATTTATAAATATTTGAATATGTCCAAATCTAATTAAAATTATTTATACACTATTCATAATCATTGCAAGCTCGTTTACAAATATTCAAATAAAATCTAAATTTATTTAATTGACCTATTAATATAAAAAAATTGATTACATTATTAATATATTTAGTTAAATATATTTATAATTATTAACATTTAATAACTAATTCGATATATCTTATAATTTACAAATAAACATCACATTTTAATAAAATATAAAAAAATAAATTTTATACATAGTATGAAGTATAAATATTTTTAAATTAATTTAATGATTAATTTTATAAATGATTATGAGTAGGGGATATCAATACATTTACATTATATATTTTGATTGTTTATACTTTTATTAAGGATGATGATTAAATAGATTTGATACATTGATTGTATCTAATTTAAATTATTGGATATACATTCTTTAAAATATAATCGTTCATATTAAATTTTTAAAGAGTGCAGATTCAATGGAGAATACCATAACGTATAATATGCCTACTAATACTTTTTTATTAGATGAAATGCAAATTTAAAAAAAATCAAAAGTAAATTTTTCTTCGGTCTCCTTTTTTTAATAGCATATCTTTTTGAGGTCATTTATATCCACTTTTGGTCTTATTTATCATATAATATTTAATTTAAATTTATAAATTTTAAATACTATTAAGTATTTTGTTAATTAATTTAGTTTTTATATAATTTTCATTTTCTAAAGGTTCACTATATCTCCTATAATATTGTAAACATTTCATATTTAATAAAATTTTATACATTTCTAAATATGTATTTTGCCTTCTAATAATTGAAAAAATCATAATTACCTTGATTCGATGGATCAAATAAAACAATATTTATGATTCTAATTTAATTAATGGTGCTCCTCATTAGGAATGACAATAAGTTAGGTACTTTTGGAAGTATGATCCGTTCCAATCCTGATAAATCATTTTTGGATATTAGTTTTATTACTTGTATCAAATTCTAGATACAATTATTTGAACTTGTTCATATAATTTAATAACTAATTTTAAAAATATTTTTTCAAATATTATACAAAATTTATATTATTTATGAAATATTATATAATTTATATATATATATATTTTTTTTTTTGCTTCAACCCTAATAAGTTGTGTTTGGATATAAGTTTTATACAAATTATATAATATTTTGATAAATAATTAGACCCATCCCATATGACCCATATTTTTTGGTCCATATCTAAATCGACCCATAAATAATTCGTATACGACATGATTCATATGACTTGAAAAAATATTGATTGAGTTAGGGTCAATCCAATTTGACCCAATCATGGCTTGGCCCATATGACCCACTTGACCCACATATCTTTTAAATATGAAAATTAAAACAACTTGCTATAAAAGGAGTTACTAGCCCATTATTTAGTAAATGAAATTATTTTATTTCATTATTGATATTATCTTTAGTGTTAAAAAATTAATAATCGCATTTAATAGTCGCATTATTGATCATTATAAAGGAATTTTTTTTCTTTTAGGTGCCATACAAATTAAGTTTCAATACAAATAAATTGTTTTAGAAAATTAAATAGAATACATAAAATCAAAATTTTTTCCCAAAAAGAATAAATATAAAATAAGTCTTTAATTTAACTAATTATGCCATGAATAGCATGAAATAATACATAAATCAATAAAAAAATCAGGTTGTAATAGTAATATTTCATAGTAATAGCCTCTAAGTATTTTCTACTTTTCTAAGTTTGATAGTAATAGTTAACTTTCATATTAATAGTAATTATTTATCATTGATCAATATAACTTGAAATGATTAAATGATAAAATTATAAAAAGGAAGTAAAAAAATAAATAGGTCAAACAGATTGACCCATGACCTAATCCATTTGAGTCCACCCATGGATTGACTCATAACCCACTTAACTTGCTAATGACCCAATCCATTTATGATCCGTATATGATAATCTATTTATGACCTAACTCATTTTAACCTGACCCATTTTGACACGAATCAACCCAACTCATTTTAACCTAGCCCATTTTGACATGACTCAACCCATTGGCCATGTCTGTAAATAATATAATTTTTTATATAACATTTAAGAAAAATATTTTTTATAAATTAATTATTTAATTACATAAAATGCAGTATATAGTGATCAACACCAAAACTCAATATAGATTGTAAAATTAATACCCAAACATGCCTTATTAGAGTAGCAGTGGATTGAGCACTCAAAAATGCATAACCGTCTACCATTTCAAATGAGAAGCACTATTAATTAAATTAAAATCATAAATACAGTTTAAAAAATCAAGGTAATTATGTTTGTTTATAGTTCTTATATGGCAAAATGTATTTTTGAGAATGTTTAAAATTTCGTTAAATATGAAATTTTTATAATATCATTAGCGTAAAATGGATTTTTAAAAAATAAAATTTATATAAAAATGAATTAATTACCAAAATATTTAATGATACTAAGAATAAAACTTAAGAGTGGATTTAAGTTAATTATAAGTCACAAAATTAAAATTAATTAAAAATGATAAAATTTAAATGAAAAAGTTACTTGAAAATAAGGATACGATCCTTATAGGACCCTTCTTTTATTGGAAATGACCAAAGTTGTTTATTCCTCCTTATAGCCATTACATGGCAAAATAAATGGTACAATGAATTCATGTGACTACCAAGAAAAATAAAATGTACACATGTTATGCAGATCAAAACTTTTCTCCACCCCAAAAGGGCTTCAGCTAGCATTCAGGTACATGGACCTTGTTTGTAAAAATTTTGAGCTGTTAGATGGACAAAAAAATTATGAACATTGAAATAATAAAAGAAAAATGTTGTAATTTTCTAAAAGTTGCAAGTTGTCTCAAATTAAAAAGTAAGTAGTTGGCAAAAGCTAAAAACTGAGAAAAGAAATGTCTCAAGAAGAAACCTTAGCTAAGGAGGGTAGGTTGAAGGACTTTCGCAAAGTCCCTCCTCTATCTGCACCTAATGAGATATTGAATAAGAAAGTATGCATGCTTGCTAATAACATACCGTTTCAGGGTGAAAGCAATGGTAAAAAGAAGGGACATCTTTATCTTATAAAGAAGCCCTAAAGGCAAATCCTAATAAGAGTGTTATAGAACCACGTGATGATGATGAGAATATGTTAGATTTTGTAGAGGAGGATGTAGGCAATATGGATGGGATTACAAATGACATGGAGGATGATCAAGCAATTGCCTTTGTAGATAAAGATTTTTCTTTTGTATTAAATCTATCTGAATTAATTAAATCAAAAATTTCTAAACCTTTTAAGAAATAGGTGGTTGTTCGCATGCTTGGTTGGGATATTAGTTATGACGCTTTATGTGAAAAAATAGACTTCCTATGGAAACCTATCAATGAATATAAACTAATTGATCTTAAGAGGATCTTTTTGATTGAGCATTTTGAGGAGAAGGATGACTATACCCACTATACTCATGCCGTAGTAGATAGACCTTAGATGGCGATGAGCTGATATTTAATTGTTTAATCTGGCACCTTGACTTCTCTATAGAGTCAGATATATTAACTGAATTGGTGACTTGGATGAGATTTCCAGGCTTACCAATTCACTTATATCATAAGAAGGTATTACGAGCAATTGGGAATAAACTTGGCAAGTTGATTAAGATTGATTACCCAACCTCTTCTTTTGAAAGAGGGTATTTTTCCAAGATAGCCATTGAATTGGATATCACTAAGCCATTGAAACACTTTTCCAAGTTTAAAGGTGAGATGCAATGTATTAGATACGAAAGGTTGCCATAAATTTGTTTAAAGTTTTGTTTAGTGGGTCACTCAGATAAGTACTATAAAGTGGGGACTACAAATACAACTTCTTATACAGTTCAAGTGAATGAAGAGATTCTTTTGGGCAAAATATGAGGGGATAAAGAATTAGGCTCAATAAAAGAAAATCATTATAGTCCATAGATGATTATTTAGCAACATATAAGATTTCAAGGACAACGCAATAGCTATAGGAACAATTTATAGATGGAAATAGATGGCTACCATGACATTAAGGGTAACTCACGTTTTGTAGTCCTGGAAAAAGGGGGTAAAGAATATAAGGCCATGAATAATCCTTTTTTCAATATAACGAACAAAAAAGAGGATGGGAACATAATGTAGTAAAGATGAAGGGTTTGTCCTGCAATGACAGAAGGAATTTTAAGAAAAGGACCAATGTTAAGAAAAAACAAGTAATGCGAAGAAGGAGGACCAAAATAAAGTTGGTCCAGAATTTCATAAAATGGATAATAATACAGATAATATATCTTCTAATGATGTTGAAATGGAAAGGGAGAAGGATATTCCATACAAGAATCACAAGTTGGTTAAGGAGAGTTTTATAGAGAATAATAGGGAAAGCGTTGATCTTATTGTTAAGTCTCAATTAAAACATCGAACCTAGCCAGGCATAATTTAGCAATTTCAAAACTCACTAGAAGTTAATATGGTTTCTACAATTTTGGATAACTCAAAACATGTGGTTGTTAGGGCAACTTGCCCTTAGAACGCTGCTCTAAATCAAACAAGTAGTATCCAGGACAAATTTGCTAACAAGATTGACAAGGTCACTATCAATAAATTTCATGGTGGAAAGCCCCCAAATAGCAAGATAAAAAAAATCAAAAGGTAGCACAAGTAAGTTACTGATTAAGAGTATCACAATTGAAATATTTTGTCCAATAATGTCTCTATTGTTATCGGTGGTTCGACTATTAATGATAAAGAGGCTTAATCTAGTTCTTCCCAGGTTATTTCTCTATTTATTTTCATTGATTGTTGAATTAATTATTTAGAATTATCAGGATGTTGGGTCTTGTATGATAGGTTATATTAAAGATACGGTAAAACAGTTTAACTTTTCCTGTGTTATCTACTTTAATCTTTGGTTAATGCGATGGCAACGAATTGTATCATTAAATGCCTAATTTCTCCTCTTCTTTTAGAGTAGAGGCCAAAGGCTTCTTTGGAGGAATTTGGGTTATATGGAAAAAGCATATCTTAATTGAAGTGTTGTGTTTTTTTATCAGATAATAAACTTAAAGATTACTCTTATTAGTTTGCCTTTTTTTGTCTTTATAGTTCTGTATGCAAATCCATTCAAAAATTTGAGAAGGTTTTTGTGGAAGGATTTATCAAATTTTATTTCTTCCAATGATGAGCTGCTTTTTTATGGAAGGATTTTTCAAATTTTGTTTCTTCTAACGATGAGCCTAGGTAATTTCAATTCCTTTCTTTTCTCCCATGAGAAAATATGAGGTTTAGACAGGACAGTAGGCCTTATCGATACTTTCAGCAATGTATGGATGATTTTAATTTGTTAGGTCTTAGTTTTAAAGGTCCTATGTATACCTGGCAATAAGGGTCTTTATGATTAACCGTGAAAACCAGTTCGAAATCGAATCGATTTTTTCAGTTAATCGAACTAGTTAATGTGGTTTAATTTGACACTTTTATTTTTTCGATTTTCGATTTTGTTTTTGATTTGACATCCAAAAAGTCCACCGATTTTTAATTAACCAACCGATTTTTATATATAGTTTTTTTTATACTTTTAGCAACAAGAAATATTTGTTACTAATAGTTTTTAGTGATGAATATCTAACTTTTTAGTGATAATATTTTGAACTTTTATTAGCAGCAGTTTTGTCACTAAATTATTTTTTTATTTTGTATACGTGTGTGTATAAGTTATAATATTTATAATATATGCATATATATACATTCGTATATTATAATATATATTTATATGTGTACTATGAATATTATATATGTGTATATATTTATATGTGTATATATTTGTGTAAAAATAAAATTTAATATAACAAAATTTTTGTACAAAATTTTTTTAAATTGTATTTTTATTTGAATATTGGTTAATATGATATTTAGTTTGTAATCTTTATTTTACAATACTTTAAACAATAAAAATGACTTCTGTAATTTACATACTTTTAACATGTATTATTTATTTAAATTTTTTAGTGGTTAAACCAAAATTATTAGTTAAATGAACCGAAAAAACTGAAATTGATAAACCGGTTAATCAATATTATTGAATTAATTAACAATTAATATTTTTAAAAACTAATATTAATATGAACCAAATTTTAGTTTTTTCTCATATATTGATTAATCAGTCAATGAACACCTTTACCTAGCAATAATGTCTAGTGCAAGAGAAATTAAATAGAGGTACGTGTAACTTATCTTGGCACACTTTGTTTAAGAAGGCTGTTGTTCATCATCTTCCTCAACTTGCTTCAAACCATCACTTTTTGGCACTTTCCCTTAATGTCATCACACCAAGAACTTATATAGCTCCGTTTAAGTTTTTATCTTCTTAGCTTTTGCATAGTGGCTTCAAGGACTTTGTTAAATAAGCTTAGAATGACTCTAATTATATTAATTCAAATATGAAGAATTTTGCTTTCAGAGTCTCGATTTGGAATAAGGAGGTGTTTAGGAATATTTTTTGTAGGAAGAAAGATATTTTATCTCGTCTTAGAAGAGTTAAAAAATTTCTCGAAATCACCGGTCTGATTTTATTTGTAGTTTGGAGAAGGATCTTAGGTGGGAATATGAATTAATTCTCTATCAAAAGAGGGCTAATTGGAAACAAAAATCAAGGGCTGATTGGATAAAGTTTAGGGATCAAAGCACTGCTTATTTTCATGCAAAATATAAAGTTAGCAAAAAGAAGATGATGATTGCTAGGTTGCAGCTACAAAATGGTGATTATGTGCTAATAGTTTCATTCTTCAGAACCATGCTATGATTTATTCTAGCCATCTTTATTCTGAAGAGGTGGAAAGTATTCCATTGTACCCTATGAGAGGCAACTTTCCCTCTATCCCTGATGATGAGTGGGAGAAACTTGTTCTTCTTGTGTCGATAGAGGAGGTTTGGGATGCTTTATTTGAGATGAAAGCTTTTATAGAGACAAGGCATGATGGTCTCTATGCTCGCTTCTTTCAATCTAATTGGGATGTGGTTAAAAGGTCTATTTTTAGATTTGTTTAAGATTGCATTAGTGGAAAACCTTCGCATAATGAGATTTGCAAGGCAATGATTACTCTTATTGCAAAAAAGACTAATCTAATCTCTAATGTTGATTTGAGACCAATTAGTTTGCTCTCGATGGTGTATAAAATTCTATTGAAAGTTGTTACGAATCACATTAAGCCTTTTCTTACTTCTCTAGTGGATGCGACTCAATCTAGCTTTATGCCTTATCATCAAATTATAGACAACATTATTATTGTTCAGGAGGTTTCCATTTTATGCATTGAAAACAAAGCAAGATGGGTTAAGTCATGATTAAAATTGACTTTAACAAGGCTTATAATCATTTGAGATGGGACTTCATTCTTGATGCGTTAATTAATGTTAGTTTTACTTCTCAGCTTATTTCTGTGTTATTTAATTATTGGTCGGCTAGCTTTACTAATATACTTTAAGAGGGCTTTTAGATACATTTCACCCAACATATGGAGTTAGGCAAAAAGATCCTCTCTCTCCTTACATCTTTGTGCTTTGCATGGAAAGGTTCTGTCAAGGCGTTAAAAAAATTTGTTTCTAATGGTATTTGGAAACCTATTAGGTTGGGACAGAATGGCCACCCACTCTCGCACTTATTCTTTGCCGATGATTTAATTTTGTTTGTTGAAACCTTTGTAGATCAGATAAGTAATGTTTTTGGATTTCTTCAAGAGTTTTGTAATTCTTCTGGTCAAAAGGTGAACGTCTCTAAAACTTCTTTTGCTGCCTCTCATAATATGGATAGAAATTTAGTGAATGAGATCAAGACTTTTTTCGAGTTTCATTACATTGATGATTGGGAAAGTATCTTGGTATTCTTATAATTAATGGGAGAAGTGGTCGAAAATATTTCTTAAATCTTGAGGATAAGGTGAGAAAAGACTAAGTGTATGGAAGCCTGCTATGCATTCATTGGCTAGCCATATAATGCTCGTTAATTCAGTGATTATGTTTGTAGTAGCTTATGCTATGCAGTTAATAATGCTTACCTTCAATGTTTGTGATAAGATTAGCAATATTTGTAAAAATTTTATTTGGGGTTCTGATAATTAAAGTAGAAAATCTATTTATAGGAGTGTATTTAATTATAACTTTTTAAGACTTTTTTACCTCTTTTATTTCAAGTTCAAGCTACCGTCATTTTTTCAATACACATTTTTAAGCTTTAATTTAAAAAATATATAAGATATAAAAAATGATTGTATAAAAATTAGAAAACTGAAAAGTATTCCTGAAATAAAAGGAACATATTCTTACTCTAATTTGGTATAAACATATAATATGGTGTTGTAGACACTGGATTTTTGAAATTCTCGTATTTAAATTGTTTAATGATGAAAAAAAAGATACAAATTTCGATAAATAAGAATGCTAATGTCCGATTTGAAGATATATTTGCCCAAAATTTTAAAATCATGATTAATTTTAAGCATAAAAGAAAGGCAAATACTTTATAATTGAAAGATGTTGCATTGGGCTACTAAAGGGCAAAATTGCATCGTTTTGCCTTTAAAACGACCGTTTTGCACCTTGCCAAAACGGCTGTTTTGATCTTTGCCAAAATAGTCGTTTCACCCCTACAAAAATTGTGTCGTTTGGCAAAAGAGGTAGAATCTGTACACGATTTCTCTTTGGGCAAAATGGCTATTTGCCCATGAAATAGCCATTTTATGCCTCAGTCCGCGTGTAAAAAAGGCAAACCTTGTATCAATCTAAAGGGTTGACTTTTTCTCAGTAAGTGCATACTTAAAAGCATAAAAACATTTTTCAAATACTATTTTTAAAATTTTAAGAGATTTTTTCCAAAATTATTTGTCTTTTTCTCTCGTGTTAATTGAAGATCTTTCTTTAAGGCAATTATACATAGTGGGTTGGTTAATTTTTCTTATTTATCTTCTTTTTCTTTTTGCAATCATCTATCAGTCAAGTGTGATGTCTTTTTGTTTTATTTTATTTGTTACCCATTTACCAGTTAAATGTAATAGTTTTATTTTATTTAGGTACTCATCTACTAATTAGATGTAGTGCCATATTCTTATTTGTCCATTATTAAATTTATGTTTTTTTTATTTTTTTGATTCAATTATTATTCATTATTTCTTCACATATTATTTATTTCCTTTATTATTTATTTTGTCCATCTTTTTTATTTTATTATTTATACTAATATTGTGTTTGTTATTGTGCGAGTTATTTGACACTTAGAAAGTTTAATTGACAATTTTTTTTGTCTTTTTATCAAATAATTGATGACGTAATTCTTTATTATTTCTATATTTTTATTTTTTTATTATTTTTATTCTTTATTCTTTTTACTTTTTCATTATTTTCTTTATTATTATATATCTTATTATTATTTTCTGATTTAAATTGTATTTTAAGCAATTTCAATGTAATTTTATTTTTGTTTGATTATAATGTATTTTAAGTAATTTTTTATAATTTTTATTTACTTTTCGATTAGAATGTATTTTAGGTAACTGTCATGTAATTTAAATTTTAAATATTTACTTATATATTCTATGAATGTTGTAATAGATATAAAATATTTTTCACACGTTGTAAAAAATAATCAAATCATTTTATATTTAATAAAATGAGTTTTAATTTTTTTCTTAATAAAAGTCATATTAATAAAAATTATTTTTTAAAAATTAGGATGTGAAAATCAAAATTCTCAAAATAATCAATTATCCAATTTCATGTATGATATTATTTAATTTCAAGTATTTTCTTTATTTTTGTAAATATGCATATTTTATTATTTCTTTACGTGATTGAATATTTTTATTTTAATTATAAAATCTGTTTGAGAAAAATGATAAAACTATAAATTTAATTTAAAATTTTATATTAACTTTAGGTATAAATAAGAGTAGGGTTCCAAACTAATATGATTTTAACCCTACAAAATACTTTTCAACTTCAGTTGGGTAACGACTTCTATCTTACGTGCCCAACTTGCTTTAGACTAATCGAATGAGAATGACTTAAAATTTCTTTAATTTCTTTCTCATTTTTTAAGACTCGAGAGATGATATTTTGATTAAATTTTTTATTATTTTAATTTGATTGATCTCGAAAAGAAAATGATGCGAACAAGTATATAGGTGGTTCCAAAGAAGATAATGTTTGCTGCTATGATGCAAGGATATTAATATTTTAATTTAAAAAGTAATTCATTTTGACAGTTTATTTCATTGAAAGAAGAGGAAATATCAAAATTTGACACCAATTTTACACTTTTGAAAATAAATAATTTTTTGTTATTTAAATTTTAACAATTGACATCAAAAATAATGAAAATAAAAAAAATATTTTTTTATTTATTTCAAAAATTTAAAATAAAAACCGATAAAAAATTTAAAACTAAAACTGACAGGTCAAGAGGGCTGCCAGGTCAAGAGGGCTGGAGCCAACCGTGCTCCTTGCGCCGTTGAGGAAAAAATAAACCGTCCTGGCTAATATTAAAAATAAATAATATTAAATACAAAAGTGAAACACGTTTTTTAGATTTCATGTGTGTTGTTTTCGTTTTGGCTTCTCAGCAATTTCGTTGTTTACGTTTCGTCAAAGGCCATTTCATTTCATTGTCCCATTCCCATTTTTCTATTAATAGTCGTCGAAAATCTCAAGCGACGACTCGCGCTTAGTTTTGTCTTTCTCTCTTCCCTCAATATTTCGCAGCGGGCGCTGTCCGCCAATAACTGAGGTGACTGCACAATGGCGGAGGTGGAGATAGTGAAGCCGCGTACTGACAAGAGAGAGTATAGAAAGATCGTCCTTAAAAATTCGCTTCAAGTCCTCCTCATCAGCGATCCCGAAACCGACAAGGCAAGTTCAACGCTTATTATTTTCTTCTTCATTTTTCAGATTTTCGTTGTTCAGATTTTTAAATCCTAGATCAATTTCAGAGTGCTGCTTCGATGAATGTTGGCGTTGGCTACTTTGGTGACCCTGTTGGCCTCGAAGGACTCGCCCACTTTCTTGGTACCTGTTCTAAACTTTCTTCTCAACGCTCTCCAAAATTAAAATTTACTCTTAACTTTTGTAAAATAAATAACATTTAATCTTAATTTTTTAAAAATGCTTTTATAATAAATTTAAAAATTAAAATATTTTTATATTTTTTAAAATAAATAATTTTTATTTTAAAAATATATAAAATTTGCCATTTAAATAGTGAAAGTTGAATGACAAAAATTGATTAAAAAGATAATTTTTTATTAATTTTAAAAATTTAGAAGTGGTACAAATTAATAAAAAATAATTAAAAATAAGTAAAATTTAAAAATAAATTCTGACATTATGCTTCTTTGAATTATTACTATCTTTGCTTCCTTTTTTTCTTTCAATGGTTAAAGTTAAAATTAATCTTTTAAATTTTATAAAATAGTTAAAATTTGTCTTTAATTATAATGAATTGGAAGCTTTTTTTTTTTTTCCATTTTTCAAAATAGATAATTTTTATCTGTAAAATTTTTAAAATTGAATAGATTTTACCGCGGATTCAGATCCGAACAATATTGGATTGTATCAATTTCGAGTCATTTTTGGATTAGATTACTTTTAGCTATTATGTCAAATTTAGTTTTCATATAATTACATTAATTATTTTTTAAATTATTAAATTAAGCTTTAATTTCATATTATTATTTTTAAATATTAATATATTTCAATAACTTTTAAATATTAATAACTCGTAAAATTTTAAAAAAATAATTTATTTTTTAAAAATTATGAACAAATATTATTATTAATATTAAAAAAATAAAGATAAGAAAAAGGAAAGATGAAATATTAATAAAAGAGAAATTCACATGGTATTAATGAGAATTAAAATAAAATTGTTAGCGATAGGTAATGAAAAAATGGCATTGAATGGATAGTATATTTGCATTTTTTTCGGGTTTGGATAAAGAATTTTTTACTCGAATTCGGTTCAACTTTTCAAGTTATTATTTATTTTTTTATATAGGCTATTTTTGTAATCTATTATTTAATTTTACATTTTTATGTTATATTATATTTAATTTTTTATATAATTATTTTTTATATGATATATTAAATAATCTTAAATTTTAATTACTTATTTTTATATTTTTTATTTAATATAATATAATTTTCATTCTTTGTTAATTTTTTAGTTTCCAATGGGCCGACCTAATTTGTTGCATAGGCCAATTTTTTCATTTTGTCGGTTCGAATTCTCTCAATATCTAAATTTACCTTGCATATAAAAAAGTGATATTGATAGGTTTGTTGTTTCTTTTTCAAAAAAATGATTTTATCTTAATAATTGAAATAGTTAAAAATATTTTTTTTTTAAAATTTGGATCATTTTGAGCTAAGTCTAGGTTGGGTCATGTGCATTTTTTGATCGGATTCGAGTTCGGATCAATTTATTTGAGCAATTTTAGACTGAATTTCGAATTAGGGTCAGAAATTGACAAGTCTAATTTTACTCCACAAAGTAACAGAAGTTTAATGGCAAAAATTGACAAAAAAAGGGTACTTTTTATCTACTTTGAAAGTTTAGGGATAAAAATTGACAAAAAATAATTAAAATATATATTTTATCAATTTTGTAAATTTTAGAGATAAATTTTGACTTTTATCTCTCTCTCTCTCTCTCTTTTTTTCTCTTGATATAATCCTTTTCTCTTTTATAAATAATCAAAAATTACTTTTGAATTTTACGAGATAGATAGTTTTGTTTTTAAATTTTTTTGAATATGCCCTTATAATTAACATACGAATTCTTTAATTAGTCTATATTTAGATACCTTTTGATCAATTATATTTATAGGTGATAAACGAGTCGACTAATTTGAATATGATTTAGGTCATGACAAATTGGATTACAATGAATAAAAAAATTTCGGATTATAAACAAATTGAATCGGGTTAATCATAATCTAAACAAGTTATTGTCAAATGAGTTAAGTTATGTGATATTATTTTTATACTTTTTTAAAAATAAAAAAATTCATATATAATCCATAAAAATAATTATTTTCATAACTCATTTTATGTAAAAGTCATAAAATCACAACGAATATTAAATTATAAGCGAGTTATAAATGGATTATATAATAGTCAAATCATTTTCTTTATTAAATTGGTCTGATCATAAATGAATCAATTTGTGCAAACAAGTTAGCTTTGTGAATTGAGTCAATTTTTGTCACCTCCAAGTATGCTATTATAAACTTTTGAATAAAAGTCAAAATTTACCCTAAAATTTTATAAAATTGACAACATTTTCTTTTAAACTTTTATTTCCTCTAAAAATACATTTATGATGAATTGAAATGTCAAAAAAAACATTGAACTTTTCAAAATAGATAAATTTTACTTCTTAAATTTTTGAAATAAATAGATGTTGCACATAAAATAATAAAAGCTTAAAGGTAAAAACTAACAAAAGGGTAATTTCTATCCATTTTAAAAAGTATAGGAGGATAAAATTGACAAAAAAATAGTTGAAAGGCAAATACTGTCTAATTTGTAAAGTTCGGAGGTAAAATCTGACCTTTATCCCTAATTTTTATATATTGTTTATGCTTATTTATCAAAAAATATGTTTAGATAATGATAATCTTTTGGTTTTTATACTTAATATATTTTAATTTTGAGTCAAGTTTAATACTATTTAATTAAGGCAAAATATATTTTTGGTTCTTAAATTTTTATATTTTTCTACACTATCATTATAATAAATTTTTTTTATATTAAATCATTTTATTTTTTAATCTTGATTACGATAACTTCTTATTTATTAAAAGTCTTATTTTAAATTAATCCCTTGTGTCATTTGAAAATTATGAAATCTGGCTAATCACATTAATAACTATTAGAACTAATTTTTGAGTATATAGGTTTAAATTCAGTAGCCAACGAAACAAGCAGTCCTCCCCATATAGTTGCATTATATTATTAGGCTTAATATGATTAAAATATAAAAAAATATTAAATTACTCTTATCATTTATCGAAAATAGCTATTTTATCCCTTAAATTTTTTTTTTAAATTGCCCTCAAGGTTTTAAAATTGGTTCTGTTATGCCTTTTTTACGTAACACTATTAAAGAAAACTTAATGATACTGATGTAAATGTTGAATTAATGACATGTGTTGACAAATGTGAACACATAATTTTAAGATTTTATTTTTACCTTTAAGGTTTGCAAAAAAATGGCTATCTTCCCTTCAATTTTTTCTATATTTATACAAAAATTACAAAATTTTAAATTATTTTCTTAAATTTAATTATATAAAAGAAATTTGAATAATTTAATAGCATTTTAATAATTTTAATTTTTAAAATATATTCTTGTTATTTAGAAATATTTTGTTATTATAAATGATATTTATTTCATTAAAATTCAAATAACTTATATAAAAAATTATTTTACATAAATATTTTGAGAAAATCAATTTATTATATATCTTAAAATACTTAAATAAATACTGACACTAAGTCAAAATATTTTAAAATAATTTTTTATCAAATTTAATGTTCAAAACATTTGATTTTTAAATTATATTACGAATTTTTTATTCATTTATTTCCCAAAATAACAAAATGGATAATTTCATAAATTATGAGAAATTTTAACGAAATAATACATTTATAAAAATAAAATATTATTAAAAATTAAATCATCAAAATACTATTTAAGCATTTATATTTATTTATAGAATAAAATTTCAAAATAAAAAATTTTCGAAATTTTTGTATAAAATTAGAAATCAATTTGAAGGACAAAATAATTTTTTTTTACCAAACGTTAAAAGCCAAATAGAGCTTTAAAACTATGTGTCGATAGGGATTGGCACGTGTGTGCCACATGTCACTAACTCTACGTCCACGTCAATATCATTTCTTTAAAGGGTGTTACCAAAGTTGCATAATAGCACAATTTTTTAAACCTTAAGGGCAATTTTGAAACAAAAAAATTAATGGGCAAAATAGCTATTTTTGACAAATGTTATGAGTAACTTAGTATATTTTTCCTATAAAGAAATTTTTATCAGTCCTATTAAATAGGGATCTAATATGATTATAATTAAAAGTAAAATAATTCAATATAGAAAAGTTTCAATATAAGGACTTAATATACGAAAATGTAAAGGTTTAAGGACTTCAGAATGTGTTTTGCCTATAATTAATTATCTTGATTCTTGCAATATATATTAATTCACAATCTCATATTAATTGGAGTAATATAAAAGAAAATGTGAATAAAATTGTCTTCAAACTAAATTAATTTATTTCTTTATTTATGTAAAAGAAAGAAATAAGCTTGTATTTATAAAACATATATAATAATTTTGCTGCTCAATATTAATGAAAATCTCAAATTCGGTGCAATTGCAAATACATTTATGCGTTTGTTGATGTGCCACAGGGGAATGGTTTTTGAATTTTGGTAACTTGATTATGTAAAGCAGTCTTGAATCTTGGTAAATTTTGGTAAAGTTGAGCTTAGATTACACCTTTTCATGGGTTAGTTATTCATTTGCATGAACAAAAATATGGACTTAAAACATAGATTTTTATCTATAAGTTTAATCCAGTTTAAACTCGCTAAAAACTTTTTTCATGTGAGTGGGCTTAGAGTTAATGGGTAAAGTCCAAATGTTACTTGGGCTAGCTTGCATGTATATAATCATTTCTTTTATTTTTTATTTATTAATTAAATACTTTATAAATTTGTAAAAATATTGAATATTTTTTATATTAAATATATTCACATATTAATCAAAAATAAAGTTTTCTGCTAAATATCAATAAACTCACTGTAAAATTTAGAGATTTATTCATAAACACACCAAAAAAGACAATAGTTTTTTTTAAAAAAACTTTTATGTAATTTTTTTCAAAATTTTATATTTTTTAATTTCAAAACTACTCAAATCTAATATACACATTTTTTAATTACCATAAATTGTAAGCCCTAAATTCTAAAATTTTACAACTCTAAATGCTAAAATTCTAAAATCCTAAATTCTAAAATTCTAAATTCTAAATCTTAAACTTAAAATCTAAAACTCTAAAATTTTAAATTCTAAATTATAACAATCAATGACACTTTTAGATAATTGATTTTGTAGAGCAGAAATATGTAAAAAAACAAATCTTTTTTGAAAAAAATTAAATTTAGATTAATAGTAGTAAATGGACAATTTGGGAACATTTTTAAAATATAAAATACTAAAAGAGAATATTTAAAAATTTTATTATAATATATTTTTACAATTGAAAATAAAAAGGGATAAATGGCGTAATTTTTCTACAATTTATGAATTTGAATAGATGTTTTTCCAACTTGGGCTTTGATTGATTCAAGAAAGAGCCCAATTTTATAAGATTAGACTAATGTTATAAGTTCACTTGGACAAAAATACAAAAGGCTTAGTATTGTAGAATAAAAAAGATATCATTTTACTCTTCACGTTTATCTCGAAATTTCGTTTTACTTTTTGAGTTATTTTTGGAACAAAGATGTTTCTTTAGTTATTTAAAATGATGTTAAAATGCATCTACAGTTGTTGAAAATAGTACAAAAATACCCTTACTGTTGTAAAAAATAGTATTAAAATACTCAATTTCTTTCATAATTACGAGGGCATTTTAACACTGTTTTTAATAATTATGGGAATATTTTTTTTCAAAAAATAACTTGAGAGCAAAATAAAATTTTGAAACAAATATTAGTAGCAAAACAATAAGTTTTCCCATATTGAACAATACATGAATATGAAGGTAGGTCTTTTCTAAATTTTGTATATTTAATCATATATTAGATCACTTTATTTTTATAATATTACAAATTTGATCCCAACGTTTGGGGTTATAACAATTGAAATTCTAATTTTTTTTTGTAATAATTAGAAACTTGAATTATTTTTTCATAATAATTGAAATCATGTATTTATTTTTTTAGAAAATATTAAATTGTTTAGTGGCATAACAACTATACAAGACCTATCAAATACTTATAATCTTAGAAATAATATGCCCACTATCTATGGAAATGCCATATCAACCTTTTTTTTTTTTTGAAGTAATATGCTATCATGATGAGTATGCAAGACACATTAGATGCTACAAATACTAAAAAATAGGCTCACTATTTACAAAAAAATGTCATGTCAATATTTTTTGATATTTTTTTTTGCCTCTATAATTGACTAGCATCGAATAATTTAATTATTAATGAAAAAATAAATACAATTTTAATTATTGTGAAATGATAATTCATGATTCTAATTGCTATAAAAAATGGTAATCATTATGATCCCTAGCATTGGGATTAAATTTATAATTATTCCTTTATATAATAATAAGAATATTGAGTGGTCTACTTTTATAGTGTTATCTATAATTTAGATTACTTTCATTTTTATTTAATTTTTTTGCATTGTATTTTATTTTTTAGGCTTTAATTGTCTTTTTTTTATTTATAATCTTTCAATTAGAAAAAAGAAAATCATTCTTTTGGGCAATTGTCTACTAAGTCCAAATAGGACTTGAGCCCAATTTTTATCTATTTGCGATTAATAAGTTTGGACGATCAAAAATTTAGGCAAATATATTTTTAGGTCTCCGAACTTTTATGTTTTTCTACATTAAGTCTTTATATTAATTTTTTTTATATTAAGTCTTTTTACTTTTAATTTTAATTATCTTAAGTCCTCATTTGGTTTCTTTTATCAATTTGTCCCTGTATTATATTAGATAAATTAAATTAAAAAATTGCATAAGAAATTGATGACTTGTATCCTTTAAAAATTGTAAATTTTGATGAAAATCACATCTTGAAAATGATGCCTAATGATTATATTTTACCGAAAATTGAAGTAACAATAATTTTTTTGAATAACGAGTTTCAATTGCTTAATGTAATTAAAACTTGAAAAAAATTCCATTAGTTTTGATAAATAAGGATTTAATATAATTAAAATTGAAAGTAAAAAGATTATTATATAAAATTTTCAGTACAATTAGCACTCAATATAGGAAAAAGTACAAGTTTGAAAACTCATTAATGAGTTTTTCCAAAAATATGTATAGATTTGATTTGATTTGACTTGCACATAGCCAATTATGGCTCGTAGCTGGGTCTACCTCAAGAGGGTTTTTTGAATACAAGTAAATATTGATATCGAGTTTGCAAATTAAAAAAAAATTGATTTTGAAAACTACATTGTCCTTTCTAGTATGACCATTTATCATTTGCTTGTTTTGTTAATAAAAGCATACATAAGTAGACTTGTCTATTCGAATTTGTATGAAAAAAGTGATTTGGACCCAACTATGATTCGATCTGAAAAATTGAAAATCAGACAAGGGTACATTCACTGGTCAATTAGGTCAAACAAAAATTGACTCGAACGAGTTGGATCATATAAACAATCCATATAACTTTTTTTTTAAAAAAAAGATTTTCTCATTATTTTATTTATTAGGATCAAATCAATTTTTTTGAAAAAAATAAAATCTAGCAATGTTGTGCCAATTTTTTTTGGTGTATAAAAAATTCTTATGATCTTAAATTATAGGAAAAACCCATTCATGAACCTTCGAACTTTCACGTTTTTTTGACATTGAGTCATCGTATTGAAAATCTTATACATTGAGTCATTTTACTTTTAATTTTAAATATATTAAGTCTTCATTTACCAAAATTGATGGATTTTTTTTTCAAATTTGAATCATATTAACTAATTGAAACTTAGGTGTTAAAAAATTATTTTTGTTCTTTCAATTTTTGGTAAAAGACAATCATCAAACATTCTTTATAAGATGCAATTTTGGCCAAATTTTATAATTTTTAAAGGATATAAGTCGTTGATCTCTTACGCAATTTTTTAATTTAATTTATCTGACGTGATACAGAGAGAAATTTGATAAAACGAGCCAAATAAGGACTTAATATGATTAAAATTAAAAGTAAAATGACTCAATATAAAAAAAATTTACAGACTTCATGTGGAAAAATGTAAAAGTTCAAGGAACTAAAAATATATTTTGCCAAAATTATATGATTCTCTCTTTCACAAAAACCCACAATCTATTGTCACTATTTCCATTCTATGCCGTCTTTCACCGCTTATCGTTGACTATTTTATCTTAATTCTTCTAATTAGATATAAAAATTAAATTGATAATATAATGGGGATTGAAATTTCTAAATTGATAGTGACTAATTTACGGATGCTTTTGATTATAATATTGTAAATCACTTTCTTTGTTTTTAAAATTAAAAGTTCAAGACCTTTTTAGATCATTTTTATTAGGGGTGTTTGTGAATCAGTTAATCGGTTTATGAGCAAAAAATAAAAATCGGTCTATTAGTATCGATTTTTAAAAATCATTAACTGCTAATCAATCTATTAATATCGGCTAATTGGTCTATCGATTTTGATTTTTTCGATTCGGTTAACTACTAAAAATTTAAATAAATAATGTATGTTAAAAATATGTAAATTGTAAAAGTCATTTTTATAGTTTAAAATATTTTAAAATAAAAATTACAAATTAAATATCGTATTAACCAATATTCAAATAAAAATATAATTAAAAAAATATTTTTGTACAAGAACTTTCTTATGTTAAATTTTATTTTTACACATATAATAGTTATAGTACACATATAGATATATATGATAATATATGAATGGCAAAACATATTTTTAGGTCCTTGAACTTTTATGTTTTTCTACATTAAGTCCTTGTATTAAAATTTTTATACATCGAGTCTTTTTACTTTTAGTTTTAATTACCTTAAGTCATTATCTAACTCGTCTTATCAAATTTATCTCTGTATTATGTCAGATAAATTAAGTTAAAAAGTTATATAAGAGATCGATAACTTGTATTCTTTAGAAATTGTGAAATTTGACTAAAATCACATCTTAAAAAGATGCATAATAATTGTTTTTTACCGAAAATTGAAATGACAATAATAATTTTTGAACACCTAAGTTTTAATTGCTTAATGTGATTAAAATTTGAAAAAAATTCCATAAGTTTTGGTAAATAAAGACTTAATACAATCAAAATTGAAAGTCAAAGACTCAATATATAAAATTTTTAGTACAACAATTCAATGTAAAAAAATGTGAAAGTTTGAAGACTTAAGAATGGCTTTTTCCTATATGAATGTATGTATATGCATATGTCATAAATATTATAACTTAAATATATACACTCACAAACACATACACACACTCACAAAATAAAAAATAATTAGTGACAATTGTTGCTAAAAATTAAAAATATTGTCACTAAAAAAGCTAGATATTTATCATTAAAAATTATTAGTGACAAATTTTTTCTAACGGAAAAAATATTAAAACTATATATACAAACCGGTCGGTTAAATAAAACCTGTGGACTTTTTGAATGATGGACCGATATTAAAAAAATAATAGTGTAAAAATTGAACCATATAAACCGGTTTGATTAATCGAAAAATCAATTTAGTTTTGGACTGATTTTCACAATTAACCATGAATACCCCTAATTTTTATTGTTTGATGTATTTCGATAAATTAGTTAATACGATATAATACATTTAGTGAGTCATTTAATAATAAGGGTGAAGGTGCAAAAATAGAGTGAATTACATTGATGGTCATCAAATTTTAGCCATTATAATGTTGTGGTCACAATAAAATTTTTTTAATAAAAATATACACAAACTACTGTTGACTTATATAAAAAGTAAATTTTAGCAGAAAATACAAATTAAATATCGAGAATTGCCATGCGGAAGGAATGCAGGTGAAGAAATATTCCAAAAGTGACACGTGAGTCTGACAAATCATCACTCCATAGTGAATAAGTGCCATGTTAACATATATCAATGGTTGACTAGGTTACTTGGGTAATTTGGTGACATGTGGCATTTATTCGCTGTGGACTGATGATGTGTTAAACTCACGTGTTGCTTTTGGAATATTTTTTACTTGCATGTTCTTCCATGTGGTAACTCCCTTTTATTAAGCTTGTATTTTCCAATAAATTTTACTTTATGTATAAGTTAACAGTAGTTTGTATATATTTTAGTTATAAAAAATCTTATTGTGATCATAGCATTATAATGATCATCTGTGTAATTGTTGTGGTCCCATCGGAAAAGCTCATCAAAGGGAGCTTGTACCTTCGAACTCGTTAAAGGGAGTTGCGTACCTTAGGACTCCTTAGAGAGAGAACCCGATCTCTTATATTTTTAATTTTTTGCTTATTTTCTTTTTATTTCTTTTCTCTTTAAATAGAGATTATTATTACAATAATAAGAAATGTCTCCTAATCAAGGCTAAAATATATAAATACTAAAATAAACCTTTTCTAGTCTAGGAAACTAAAATAAAAAGGAAAGAAATCACATTAATTCAATTTATAATCAGCTAGCTAATTTAGGGAACTAAATAAAATGAAAGAAATCAAATTATTTCCTCCACCAGCTGTAACATTACTCCCCTCTGGGAAAATGAGCTTGTTCTTAAGCTCAAAACATCTCTAAGGCCTTTATCATTGTGCTTTTTCAAGCGATGGTTGCAATGTCGAATACTTGGCAACCATATTGTTGCTTGGAC
>CANXYI010619948.1:0-17376 GCA_948208565.1 Hura crepitans
CTGTCAGATCGAGACAGTGAAGATGAAGTTGATGACGACATTGCGGATTTTGAAGATAGAAGGGTACGCTTATATGTGTCTCCGCGTATAAAGTTTCGTACTTTTTTTATGCTGACATTCATGCACAGTATTAAAAC
Source organism: Hura crepitans (assembly GCA_948208565.1). Lineage (NCBI taxonomy): Eukaryota > Viridiplantae > Streptophyta > Magnoliopsida > Malpighiales > Euphorbiaceae > Hura > Hura crepitans. Next base: position 138 of record CANXYI010619948.1, read on the forward strand.
TTGCTTTTCCTGCATTTTTATTTTGTGGAACTTGATTATCAATCTGTGGACCTCTTCAACAAGAGGCCATTTCTTATTTTTATTCTCTTACAGTAAGGAACTACTAGTTTGATTTTGTGTTCAGTGCACCCTCCACAAAGAAGAAACTTGGGATAAGCCATAACTGCAATGTAAATGTATGCTAGGATGGATAGAATCCTGTAATTAAATAAAAAAAAAAGAGTTAAATGATACACTTGCGTTGTTGTAATTCATAATAAGCACAAGATAAATGGTACACTTGCATTGTTATAATTCATAATTAGCACCAAACTGGCTGGCAGTGGATCTCAGCACCTGATGATAGAATTATTTGGGAGAATTTCAGCTTATTACTATAACTTTCTTAATGCTCTAGTTTCAGTTCAACTCAACTCTTAGTAGTTAAGAGTTTGTTATAAATATACCAGTTTGTTTTTCCTTTTATCTCTTTTTTTTTCCGTATTGTTTAATCTGGACAGGTACCAATGTTTAGAGCAGGAATTTTTAATATATTTTCAGAATATCTTCATTGGTTTTACATAAGGTCATTCTTGCAAAATGTGTAATGCCAGTTGAATATATGCGCAAGTAACCAATAACTGTCCACTTTAATATTATTTGGTTGCTCGAGCATATTTCAACTGCAATTCAGTTCAGTTGACTTTCACTTGCTTTCTCAATAGGTGGTGAAATTTGGTAACTTGAATTTAGACTTTTACTTAATCTGTCTTATTATGCCCATCAAACTGCTATCTTCATTTCGAACATGGCATTTTCCCATCTAATTATTCAGAGTGGAGAATAATGTTGAACTGATATGTTGTAGATGCTTGATGACTTTGTGGATGTTAGCAAAGATGAGAAGCAATTGATGCATCTTTGGAACTCATTTGTGAGAAAGCAAAGGTTAATATTATTGCTCAGCCGCTCTTGTTCTTCTTCTTTCTCTTGGTTTCTTTTAGTTCTTTTCAGTTTCATTCCCTTTCTTCTTTCTCCTGCTACTTTCTTTGTGTTTTACATTCCTGAGACGCTGACAGGACTCAACAGAATCTAATGAGAACTTCCCAATGCTAGTTAATGCAATTTGATTTGAGAAATGAAAGTTTTTCCTTTTTCACTGCAACAGAGTGCTGGCAGATGGACATGTGCCCTGGGCATGCGAGGCTTTTTCAAAATTTTATGGACAGGAGCTGATTGGATCGCCTGCTCTCTTTTGGTACTGTTCTTTTAGATTTTGCTTTTCTTCCTTTGCTTTCTGGTCATTCCAAATTCTGCAAACTGTGCAGATCCCTCCTATTCTTATTTGGCCAGCCCTGCTGTGCAAAAATTCATCTATTGGGACGCTTCTTCTCTTTGTTTTGGACTGCTGGAAATAGAATTACCAAAACCATTTTTTACAGTGGTCACCATTAATTTATTCCTGTTATAGATCATGTGAAATATTCTTAGTCAAAGAGTAGATGCATAAAACGAGATGGTAAAGGTTTCTTTTCCCTTAACCAGAGGTCTTGGGTTAGAGTGCTGGTTATGGAGTTTTATCCTTCTTCTGGGCCTACCTGGTGTGAACCCGGATTAGTCAGGCCAATGGTTTCGGATAGTGGATGTCATTTACCAAAAGAAAACGAGTAGATGCATAAAAAAGGCTTTTTTATTCCTCAAAATAATTCTATTTAATCGGTTGAACTACATGACCTCATCCGATGCTGCTGCATTGGGTGCATGCTTCTCCCATGACGATATTTGTTATAAAGTACGTTTATGCCATGATGTTTTAACTTAAAATTCTTGCAGTGTATTTCATTCTTCTCTCTGATTAGCTCCTCGTATTCCCTGATTTTGTAAAATAGGATACGATTTCACCTTTTCATTACCTTATACTATTTACTCTTGATACCTCTAAGGTGTTGGAGATTATTTATGATCAAACTCTGGAACCACGGTCTTCTCGACGCATCCACGATGAACAACTGTAATATTATCCTCGAAAGATGCCGAGACGAAGGATCTGATGCTACAAAAACAGAAAGATAAGATGATTAGTGACACAGCAGTAGTCTTCAGTCTTGAGCAAGTAGACAGATGACCAATAAATGACATGATTTTCAGCAGACTTGACCAATTCTTTCCTTTCCTCAATTGATTACAATTGGAGTACTAGCATTCTTTTCCTGTAAAATGTAAGGGAAATTAGGGCCGACTTCCTTCCTGCTCATGTAATTTCATTCAATAGGAGCCCACTTTTTATTTTAGTTTCAGGAACTATGCCATTCAACTTTTTAAGTTATTGTTTCTGATTTATCTTACGGTTGCCTTCTTTCTTTTTCCTCCAATGGAATATAACAATCAGGCGTTCATATTTTCATTGTATATGTATTTGACAATCAAACGAGTATAAAGTTTACTTTTATTTCAAAATAAATTTGACATTGAACTTTTCTCTCTTTTTTTTGTAAAAAAAATGTGGTGTGTTTGGTTTCCATTAAACGTCAAAAGAAGTTTGAGAGATCACAGCCACTAACGGCATGTCGTTTTTTCTCATAACCTTGGTCATTAGCAGCTTCAAATAGTTTTTCCTGCCCGACGACATGTCGTTGCAAAGGCAGTACTTGTAATTTTAGGACATTTATGCGGTCTTGCAGTAAAAAATAGATTATGTGTTCATAGATTCATTGTTTCCAAAATTCGCCACCATACTTAACGAAAGAGAAAAAAAATGCCATTAAATTGTTTTTTTAATTTTGTCATTATATTTTAAAAATGTTCATATACAAAATAATTACTTTTTACCTTTAAATTTATTGAAATTAATAGATTTTATTATTAAAGTGCATGTATCAATGATTAGTTATCATGTTATTCAATTATATTTTTTTATCATTTGAAAAGTATATTGACAAAATTAAAAAAAATTAATGACATTTCGTAAAGTATGATGGCAAATTTTTAATTTTAACTCTTATGAAAAAATAGAAAACAACAATCCAAGCGGGCAGTAATTTGGTGTATTACATTGTTATCATCTTTCTTTTTTCAATTTTGCTCTTATTTATTATATAATATTTCAATATAATTCTTTTTTTTTTTAATCTTCATTGTTGTTTTAAGAATATTTAAGTAAATCATCTCTTATATAAATAAAAAAAGTTATAAAGCAACAGGACACCATATAACAAACAAATTAATTGATCTAAATATTGCATCACAAAATAATATATATTATAATACGGTATGTAGCAATACTTTGTGAAACAATAGAAAACAAGTTAAATAGGTGCCGAAGTTCTAAAAAAACCTTAATAACCGAAGATTCTATATTATACATGTAATTATACAATTTTCTGATTTCTGAAAATAAGCATAATTATGAAGAAAGATCATAATAATAGTTAAAAATTCTACCATCAATAAACTAATTAATAGTTAAAAAATAAACAAAAACTAATTAGTAGTTACTGATTTATGCACCATAAAATAAATTTAAATTGATAATAATACACACTTATAAAATTATATCCATAAAATAAAACATAGATTAATAATTAAAATAAAGCGGCTCCCAAAAGATAAATCAGTAATTAAGAATGCACCGATAATTACCATCGAATGAGTATTTTTTTTAAATAATTACATTCTTTTTCTTCAATCAATAAATAAAAGTATTTATCATTGCAGTATTTATCATTAAGAAATTCATTTAATATATTATATTATTAAATTTATATTCATTAAAATTTAATTTTTTTATAATTAATAATTAAAATTTAAAAAATACAAGTAAAAAAAAAAAGAAAGCCAATTTGTAATTCTTGTCAGAGAAAGGCTGCTGTTGAAATTCCAGGAAGAGTGTTCAAGGGTTAGATAAAATTAAAGATAAATAATGGTTTAAATGTAAAAAATTAACTCAACTCATTATGATTAAAAACAATTTAATATAGTTTAAAGTGGTTTAATTTAGGTTTAAATATAAATTAAACCGTTTTTTTATTTTTATAATTTTTAATTTTCATTATAGCTCCAAACAATAAAATTATAGAAAGAACATTTCAAGTTGGGGTGTGCATGGAATGCGAGAAATTCGAACTGAATCTAAAAATCATTATAAAATATCTCAAACCGCAAAAAATTGATTTTTAAAAAAAAATCCATCCCAGATCCCGAACAGAATTTAAATTTAGGATAAGACTAAAATTAAATATTAATTCATTCTATCTCAATTTGATTATATGTCTCAAATCAATTCGAACAAAAAATGAGACATCCCAAATCAATATATTTTATTAAATATATTATATATAATTATATATTATATATAGTTATGTATAATATATATTTTATAATGAGTAGTTTTTACAGATAGTCACTTAATTATTAACTTTATACCCATTATGTCCCTTAACTTTATTTTGTATCTCAAAACTCTCTGAACTTAGACTTTCTTCCTTCAAAAATCCTTATAACCTGCTATAGCAGGTTAACCTTTTAATTTTAATCCATAAGCTTATTTTTTCTTTCAATCTCACCATAAAAATTTTTTTTCACTTCTAAATTTCAAAAAAGATGACTTGAACAATCCGAAAATTTTTGAGACCTAACCCAAACAACTTGAAAATCATAAATTAAAAAATTAAATTTATTTTATATCCTATAAATCACCATAAATTATATTAATTTATCAAAATTAAGCATAAAATCACTATTTTAGCAAAAGTTTATATAGAATTCATTAAATTTAAAATCAATTCATATAAAAAATTTTTAACTAACCCAATCTAAATAACCTAAAAAATACAAAAAAATTTTAGCCCATCCAACCCAAATTGACTTTTTTGGATTTTTTTGGATTATTTGAATCAAATCAGGTTCAAATATTTTGAAAATTTTGGATTTCGGCTCATATTTATTAGGTAAAATTGAACTACTATTTTATTATTTTTTAATTTTAATTTTACTTAGATTTATGAAAATATTATTTTTTATATTAATTTTTGAATTTATATGTTGAATTTATATGTAAACTTTTGTTAAAATAGTGATTTTATGCTCAATTTTGATGAATTAATATAATCTTTGGTGGTTTATAGAATATAAAATAAAGTAAATTTTTTAATTTGTGCTTTTTGAGTTGTTCGGCTTAGAATCTAAAAATTTTCGAATTGTTCGGGTTAGCCTCGATAAATTTTAAAAGTGAAATAAAAAGTTTATAATGAAATTGAAAAGAAAAAATAAATTTATGAATTAAAATTAAAAGGTTAACTTACTATAGTAGGTCATAAGAATTTTTGAGAAAATAAGTTCAAAGTTCAGGTAGTTTTTGGATACAAAATAAAATTAAAGAACATAGTAGATATAAGATCAATAATTGAAAGACTATTTATAAAAATTACTCATTTAATAATAATATATAATTATATATTATATAATTACATATTTTTAGCTAGATTTATAATATCCTTATATTAGATAATTATTATATAATAATATATAACTAATTATATATAATACATATAATATTTTTTAAGAACTTGACAAAAAAAATAATTTTTTTAAACCCTAATCTACATTATCATTTAGTGATTTACTAATTATAATTACTGCACTTCACATTCATGTTCACACTTACAGCCGTTCTACTCTATTTTTTCTTTTTTTTGTTTTCTTTTTTTCGATTAATGTTAAATTTACGCTCAAATAAAGACTATAAACTTGTGAGCATGACATAAAAGAGTTTTAAAATTATATAGGGTTACTATTTTATTATGCTATATATGGCTAAGAATGGTTCGATTTTTAATTTATGATCAAATTGAATAAAAGAAAATTGAAATTTTGAAAAAAACGATTTGTTTATTCAATTTAAACTTTTTATACATTTATTTAAATGAACTAAATTTTTTTAAAATAACTTTTTATTAATATCCACAATCTATATATTTCAAAGATTATTTAAAATAATAAAATTAAAGACAATATTTAAAATATTTTTATAGAATATAATAGTACTAATTACTTAAAAATGCATAATAATTAAAGATTATAATCCAATATATTCAATAGTTATATATTACAATTCAAAAAAATAAATAAAACAAGTAGTCTCCTACTATAATGATTTAGATGATTTCACTACATTCAAAAATATAAAAAATAAAAAAATTATTTATATTTAATACATCAAGTAAAAATCAGAAATAATTGAAGATAAAAAGTAAAATTATTATATAAATAAATAATAATATTAATAATTAAATGGTAAAAAATTAAAATTTTTGGAATAATAAAAAAATATTCATTTGAATTAAAAATTACTGTGATTTATTTGATTTTAATTTTTTTACCTATAATTTTAATACGGTACAAATATAAATATTAATTTATAATTTACGGTAAAAATAATTATATTATGAAGATCATATAAATATAAATATTAAGTTATTTATTACATTATATTAAATAATTACATAAATTATATAATTTACGCAAATTATACATATTATATTATTATATTAAATAATAGTGCTTTATAGAATTTTTTGGAATTAGTGCAATTGTGTTTTCAATTAAATTCCTTTTATGTTTATTAACATTTTCATATATTTATTTTACGGATCAAATCACTAATTTGTTATCAGTTTCAATTGAGATAATTGTATTGTCATTAACTTAATTATTTTGATTTTATGATGAAATTTTGAATAAATTGATCAAGCGTTGAAATTTATTAATCTTATGATTAAAAAATTATCTATTATTTTTTAAAATTTTAAATTAATACAGTATAAATATAAATACATTATTGTATATATAATTCTTTTAATTTCTTATAATAATATAAATATAAATTTGATATAAATATAAATATATATATAGCGATGTAAATATATTTTAATAAAATTTTAATCATACGATTTTAATATTTCAAGTATAATTATTTTTTTATTTATTTAATAATTTATATTTTATTTAGTTTATATAAGTAAAATAGAAATAAAAAAAAAAATCATTAAAGTTAAAATTATAAAAATAAAAAAATAATTTAACTTATATTTAAATTATTTTAAATTATTTTAAATTATAATAATTTAAATTTAAATTATTATATTTATGTTGAGTTAAATTTGAATTTATCGGTAATTTTATCTAATCTGATCACTCCTACTCCCAGGCTTCAGCCTTCCAGTTCCTAAACTCAGCCGATCGCTATCTCCTACTGCTCATGTTTTTTTTGATCAAACCCTAAGATTGTTGTGCTATCAATTTCCTTTTCCCTTTCTTTTAGCTTATTGGGCACCAAAACAATCAGAGCGAAATTAGTATCTGGGAACTTCGATTGGGCATGAGATGTTACAACCTAAACAAACTGACTCCGGATCTTCTCCATGCCTCGCTCTTGGTACGTTATTTTCAAATTTTTTTTTTTGTTTAGTTTTGGATTAGAACATGTTAGGCTGATGCTAAATTCAGAAAAGGAAAGACATCGTAACGATAAGTAAGTTCATGAAGCAATTCAATGACAAATTGTCACCCTATGAAAGGTCCAACATTTTCTAAAGTTTCAATTTTTATTTTCGACTCTGTTTCTTAATCAATTACAGTGAAAATGATATTTAGTGAAAAGGTCAACCTCCTGCTTCACAGTTGATCCCAGTTTCAGTTTTAATGTATAGTATAATTTGGGAAGAGGCATTGCACTAAATTGCAATATAATGATTGATCAGGTTTGAGAAGCTGAAGCTAAAGCTTGGAATTTTTGTCGGTTTGCCATGCTTTCTCATTTGTCATTACTGCTCTACCTTCTCAGCTTCATTTCAAGCTTCTTTGCTTGCGGTTTTGGAGACATGTCAGTGTACTCAAAGTCTAGTTTTTGTGAATTCTATTTACTTTCTAGTTCAGGGCTAAACCAAGATAACGACTTTCCTATGTGTTCTTTCTCTTGGAACTGTTATAGTTTAATTGATTACTGATCTCACAGAAGCGACGAAAAAGTTTTGACTGTTGGGAAGGAACTGTGGAAAGAAACTCTTCCATTGCAAATGGGTTCTCGCATGTATCTATTGCAAGGGCTCAAATCATTCACTTGGTATGAAGTGAAGATTTCATATCCGGCTTCTGTATGTGATTCTGTATCATTGGAGTGTCATTTTTGCATCATTTTGATTGTGAAATGTTGACATTCTTCAACTGTTGAATGATAGATGCCTGCTAGCTTCTCTATACAACTGAAGAAAGGGGATTCAGACTCGGGGATGAACCTGAATAGAAGATTACTTAATACTGAGAAGTTGATTTTCAAGACTGATAATCTCACTAGTATTCAGGTTCAGATTTGCTACTATTCCAATGCATTTGATCAGTTTATTTGAGGCAGGTAGATATCTTATTTACTCCTTTTTCTCTTTTCCTGCTTAGAGTAAATTGTACGTTTTGGTAACTGTGGAACCTGGGGGCGTTGTTGCAATCCCACATGTACAGGAGAGGCAGTACAGTATGTTCAATATAGGTATTTGATTCAGCTAACATGTAATGGTAACTTTTAGAATTATTGCTTGTCATATCTTCGTAACTTGTTTAAGCATATCTGCCCCTTATGAAATTTAATTTCCATTTTGTTCTCCTATTTCAATTTTAACTTTCACTGCCATTGACAGTTACTGATAAATCTTTCTAGCTTTGCTTGATCAACTTTTGTTGTTTTGTGCGATCTCACGTGAATCCGATAAACTTTTTAGGACATTTTCTGTTTTCTCATTTGTTTCATGTATTGTTGTCTAGATATATCCAATTGCAGTACGGCACTTGTTTCTTTGTTTAATATTCTAATTATAGTCATTTTTGTAACAGTTTGCGATGAGTTATTATTGGGAATTCCACCTAAGGCTTGGTTCGTTGTGATCTTGGTGTTGTTCTGTTTGGCATTGGCATTCATCATTCCTCATTTTCTTCCACCCTATCTGCTTTTGAGGAATGAGAGCCCGAAGTTATCAAATCGAAATATTTCCAAAGAATCTTGAAAAATTGTCCGAATCATAGTTCCGATACTGCCACTAACCTACGCAGTTCTTAATTCTTTGTGAACAAAGTGGGTTTTTGTAGTTAATGCAGACTTACTAGAATGTTTGGTCCAGACGTTTTATTCAATGAAAACATTTCAGTAGTGTTACAATGCATTTGTTTGTATTCTAGAACTTTTAGGAATGAATTACCTCTGCTGTGTCTCTTTTTGTTATATGCTCAAATTTGATGCATCCAAGTTATACTTGACTTTCCATTTACTAACGGTCTGTAACTGTTAGAATGAATTCTCTTCTTCCAGTTTTGTGTAGGAAGCTAGCCTGGCTGTAAAATTTTGGTTTGTAACAAGTAATGATAAGCGTTACCTCTCATAGAACCTGATATGTTCTTCTAAGAGGAGTGCTAAACACCTCTATTGCACTCTTTTACCTTCACTTTTTGGATGATAAGTGTTCATAAATTTAAATTAAGCGCACATGTTTTTGTTCACCCGAACACTTATCATACAATGGGTAGAAGGTATTCATCAACGTTATATAATTGAATGCCATTTTGGAACTTGCCCCTCTGGTAAGATCTCTCAGGCCTAATGGGGGACCGGGTCTAATCCCTACATTTTGCGTCAATGTTTATGTTTGCTTTGCTCTTCCCTGCTCTGCACCTTCTTAAATTATAAGAATATAAATAGGTAACACCAAATAATGGTGCTTTTAACTTCAGTTCAGGAAAAAAGAAAAAGGAGAATCAGGTCGAGTACCCTTTGCCATCTAAAGCAAAGATATCCGGCTCTATAAGAAAATCAAAATATATAATACATGAGCAACAGGCAAGTTTGTCAAGAAGCCTTTCAAGTCAACATTCCATATCCCGCAAAACAAATCAAAAACCTCCCAGAAATGATTCTTGTAGTGGCTGGAATACAAGCATCTACGGCATTTCATCTAATCATCTGTCATATCTACTTTGTTTCCATAGCTCATGATCTTAGCTTAATTTCGCAAGGGCCAGCTTGCCACAGTTGTCATCATTTTGGTCAATATCCATAGCTGAAGAGGTGCCTGGAAAGTTAAGGGTGTTGTAGTTCATTAGCTGCTTCTTCATCTCATCATCGAAACAGAAAAACCCATATTTTTACTGCCTTATGTTCACCACCTCTTGAATATATGGGGTCACCTTTTGTACGGTCATCAGTCTCAGCTGCATCCATTCATCGGATCGGAGTCTACGAGTGGCCTTCTTTTTATCATGTTCTTAACTCCAATTATGCTCGGCAACCTCAAGCTTAGTTCATAATTTTCGAATTCATCATAATCAACAATAAGTAATTTGTATAAAAATTTAAGAAGAGCAATGCTATTGGAGGACATCAGAAAATAGAGAGTGAAGATTATGAAGAAATACCTCTCTGCAGGTAGAGCAGCAAAACAATCCCAACCAAGTTCTATTGAAATCTATTTTCTCCCTTCGCCCGGTGGCCTGTAACAGGAAAAAGATTATATATATCTTTTGCAATAAGATCCATAAGTTGGATGTAAGTAAAATATAGATTTTTATGGGTGTACATATAGATTTATATATAAATTCATAATTTTTATGAGTGTACATATAGATTTATATAGAAATTAAAAAAATTCGGTTTAATAAAAAACTGAATCGAAATGTTTCGGTCCGGTTCAGCTTGGTTCTTATATATTTCGGTTCGGTTTTTAATTTTAATTTTTTTATAATTCAATTTTCGGTTATTTCGATTCGATTCGGTTATTAAACTGAACTGACCAATGCACCTCCCTACCTATATCTATCTCATATTTATTTTTTCTTAAATAAATTGTAATTTATTTAGTGAAATAAAATATTATATAAATTATATTCCATTAATTTTTTTTTAAAAAAATAGAAATGTATAATCGATTGGGCCGGGTTCAGGCCTAACATTGAGAATGAACTTAGATAGGGCCAGACCTTTCTTACTGTTAATGCCTTTTCCATAAAAATGCGCGCCAAATGTTTGCCGCTGGATTTTGAAAAATCCATATTTTTCTGTAACAGTTCTGCTTCTTGGAAGGAGATCTCTAATGGAAATCAGCTCTGATTCTGAGGTAATTAGTTAAATTCTTCTGTAATTCTCAAACATCCCATTTTCACTTTCTGTTTGATTCTTAAAAAGCACAGGAAAATGAGTTTTCTTTTATCAGCAGCCAACCATATAAACATACTTCATTCTCTAATCCAATTTCCCCTTTGTAGGTTCCTAATTCGTCTCCCTCGCTTTTTCTTCCCTCTGGTAAGTATACGTTGTCCGCAAATCAATGATTTTATTTCGAAATTCGTTAAATTTTTATGAAGAATTTGAATTTTTGTGTTAATTGCAGAGCCTCCCGACATTAGAAACTGGTTTTCGAGTTACAAGTATGAATCTTTCGTCTTGGATACCTATGATGCTTTTGGAGGCTCCGATTTTAAAGAAAGTGACTGCCAGGAAGACAGGTTTGCTGGTTTTGGTGAGAAAAATAGGAAGAAAGAAGAAAATTTGGGTGAATCTGGAAAAATTTGTGGAAGTGATGATAAGCATGAAGAAGAGTCCTTAAGCAAGGTACTCTCACTCCTCTCCTTCTTGTTCCATACTTCTTTCTTTTGTGGTGAAAAGAGAAAACTAATTGATGTCTAAATAGCTCGCACTAGCATCTCCATTTTTGTTTTTAAGAGTTAATGCTGGGATTAAGGATTATGCTTTGGTTCTCAGTTTGTTTTTTTTTAAGCATTTGACTGCCTTTAATCTCCTTTTCTGGTTCCTAGAATTTAACAGTAATCAATAATTGAATACTTAGTTTCTCTTGAGGATGTAAATCATCAGCAACAAGAAGTTGCTGATGACCGTGAACATGTACAATTGGCAAGTAGTTAGTACAATAGCAGCTAGAAGAAGGTTATCTTATTTAGCTAGTTAGTCTTTATCATATTATGTATCACGAATCATTTTTTCAATTTGCGAATTGTGAACCATATTAAATCATAGGATACAAAATAAATATCATAAAAAAGTTTAAATTATAATTTATAAAATATCTATACTTATAATATATACAAAATACTCAAAAATATAACAAAAATGACATATATAATGATATAAATTATAATTAAGTCATGTACCCGTATAATCGTAAGGTAATAGCACTATATTAAAATATCAATATCATTATCATCATTATTTAAGTTATTAATCGTATTCTTAATTTTTTACTCCTCTCAATCAAGTTTTATAATTAATTTCATAATCATCTCTGTCAAAATCAATGCCGTCGTCGTTATCATCATTGATATTAATATTATCATCATCTAATATGGGTGACTCTTTATCATCCTTTTTATTTTCATCACCATATTTATTTGCTGGTCCTTTTTTTTTGAGCCATTTCAAATATCAATTATCATAGTGAAAAAGTTTAAACATAGAAGAATTAATGGAGGAGAAAAGAAAATGATAGGATTAACTAGGGCTGTTCAAAACCAAACCGAAATTTTGACAAATTTGGTACGATTTTTTCGGTTCTCAATTTTTCGATTTGGTTCTTTGGGTAATTTTGGTTTAATCGGTTCGGTTCTTGGATGGCAAAAATCGAAAGAACCAAACCGATCAAACTTATTAAAACGATATTGTTTTGAGATAAAACGATATCATTTTGGGGCTTTTATATATAAAAAAATAAAAAATATATAAAATTTAGGTTAATTTGGTTTGTTTCTATATAAATATCGATTTTTTTGGTTCGGTTCTCATGAAAATTTCGGTTCGGCTTTGAATATTTTAAAATTTCAATTTTTAGTTCGATTTTGAATCGAACCGACTGGTTGAACACTCCTAGAATTAACAAATGTTTTAAAATTTTTTCTTTTCATTCAAACAAGTGAGATTGGAGATATAAAAACTAAAATATCTCTTGTGGAGCATTGAAATCTAATATGTCCATTAGTCTTAAGAATTCAAATAGGTAAAAATCTCAATTGGATTGTATAAATACGGATCGAATTTAATGGAAAATTGTGTGAATTAGTATCTTAAATAAGCCTAAGAATTGAATTGAACCATTGAATCGGTAAGATTCTAAAGAACCTAATAAGATTCGCATGAAAATTCTTATCTTTTAACTATCCTATCATATCTTATCGAATCATGAATTGTAAGATTTTGATAACTATGATCTTGATTATTTATTAGTTAATTAGTTGTAACTAATTCAATTAGACTAGTTAAAACACTCATCAGCAATAGTTAGTTGCTTCTCTTTTTCTCTGTATATAAACAAATAGTTTTATTCAATACAATTCTAGATTAGAGCTAGGTTTTCTCTCCCTCTCTTTCTCCGAAATTCCTTTGTTACCGTTTCTTTGTGTTTTTTAGCACAATTGACCTCATTTAGCTTGCAATTTATCACTCGACATGGTTGATTCCACCACATCAAAAAGCTCAATCTATGGGCATGTATTTGAAGATTCACCATCAAATCCTTATTTTCTTTATCCTAGTGAAAATCCCTCATTAGTGCTAGTCTCTCCTATTCTAACAAGCTCTTCCAACTATTAATCATGATACAGAGCTGTGCAAATGGCACTGTTATCTAAAAACGAATATGTGTTTGTTGATAGTTCAATACCAGTCCCTACCAAATTTGATCCTTTTTTTTTATTGGCAAAGATGTAATACTACGGTATGCTCTTGGATCCTTTGATCCTTGTCTCCTATTGCTCAGAGTGCAATTTCCTTGGATAATGCTCTTGATATTTGGCAAAATCTTAAAGATCTCTTCTCTTAAGGCGATTCTTTTCATATTGCACATCTTCAAGAGATCTATACTTTATGTCAAAGAGACAGGTCAGTGGCTGACTATTATATTGACCTTCCTATACTTGCAAAGCACCATGTTCTTGTTGACTTGTCAATATTTTTTGAAAATATCAAGAATTTGATTATGTTATCAAATTTCTCAAAGGCTTAAATGAGAACTTTTCCACCATGTGTTCACAAATTCTGTTGATTGATCCTTTACCTCTTATTACAAAAGTGTATCGTATGGTAACCTAGTAAGAAAGACAAATTTCTCTACCAATTGTTTCTCAATATCCAATTGAACACACCACTTATCATACATAAGACCAATCCAACTCTTCCATAAACAATAATGTTCAATCTTTTAAAAGAACTTCTGGATATCAAAGGCCAAAATGTTCTTACTACGGTCTCCTTAGACATAGTAGACAGATGCTATAGAAAGCATGGCTTTCCCCAAGGCTACACTAAGAACAAGAACAATAAGCATAATGACAGCATGCCTACTGCTAATTGTGTTGATTCCTATATTCCTACTACTGCTGTTAGTTTTAACATTCCTACAGCACACAAAGAAGTTGATACCGAATCCTTTTCCTTTACTAAAAAACAATATCATAAGTTGCTACAGTTAATTCAACCAACAACTAGCTCTTTAGCTTCCAACTGTAGCAGCCGCTTTTGGAATTGTGCACAATCCCACATTACAGTAGAAGTTTGCATCAAATTGTGAACCATTTGGTATCACTCTTTCTTTTGCCAATTTTTCCAATTTTCAGCATTCTTCTACATGGATTCTTGATAGTGGTGTTACTGATCATATTGCTTATCATTTATCTTGTTTTCTAATTACAAATATGTTCACAATCATTCTGTTAAACTTCCTAACGGTGATTTGGTGCAAGTGGCATGTATTGGCACAATCAAATTATTGTCTTTGCTTGTTCTACATGATGTACTTTACATTTTGAATTTTACCTTTAATCTCATATCAATTGGGAAGCTCACTTCAGTATACTCTCACTCATTCATTTTTCACTTTGACAAATGCTATATACAGGATCCTCAGACATTGAGGAAGACTAGTTTAGCTGAAAAGATCAAAGGCCTTTATCAAGTCCTTGCACATTGTCCTCTTAGCACTCCAATAACTATTGCATCTGTCAATAATAATCAAGTTCAAATCTAGCATCTTAGAATGGGTCATGCTCCAACTAGGATATTACAGCACTTGCCTCAACTTGATCTTCCATCTAATATCTCTAATTTACCATTGTGTGAAGTCTGTAATTTGTCTAAGCAGAAAAAAGCTATCATTTCTTACCAGTCACTTTGTCGCTTCCTGTTGATTTGATCTCATCCATGTGGATATTTGGGGACTTACTTGTAGTTCTTTGAATGGGCACAAATATTTCAGATGATTGCAGTAGGTTTTGTTGGGTATTTTTCATGAGTCATAAACCTGAAACTAGATAGTTGCTATAAAACTTTTGTACTTTGCTTCCTGTCAATTCAATAAAAGGGTGAATGTGTGCGATTTGACAATGGACTTGAATTATTCATTTTATAATTCCAATTGTATATTGCATCAAACTAGTTGTGTGGCTACACCTCAACAAAATGGTCTTGTTTTAGAGGAAACACTGGCACATTTTAAATTTTGCCAGGGCTTTCAGATTTTAGAGTAAGCTTCCTACTACATACTGGACTTTTTGTGTAGCTCATGCTGTCCATTTAATCAATCGAATCCCTACCTTTTCTTCAAAACCAAACACCCTATTCCATTCTCTTTTGAAAACCATTGAATCTCTCCCATATCAAAGTCTTTGGATGCTTATGTTTCACTTTTACACCTTCTCTCAACATATCTAAATTTAGTCTCAGATCCTTTGAATGTCTTTTCTTGGGATACCATCTTAGTACTAT
Source organism: Hura crepitans (assembly GCA_948208565.1). NCBI lineage: Eukaryota > Viridiplantae > Streptophyta > Magnoliopsida > Malpighiales > Euphorbiaceae > Hura > Hura crepitans. The sequence continues at coordinate 15,919 of CANXYI010619948.1, forward strand.
AGGTTTTTGAGTTCTAGACTTACAAACTCACAATATTCATGTTTCTAAGGATGTCATCTTTGATGAAACCATTTTTCCTTATACTGATCCCTTATTATCCCCTCCTTGTGTCACTCTTTTGCCTTATTTGAACTTTGATCCTGATATTACAACTGCACCCATCAATATTTCTTCTAATCCTTCTACTCGTATCTCTTCAATGTCTCTTAATGATGAAGATGCATCCACTACTTCCCCTTCTCCTATTCCTTTACGCAGATCCACACCATCTCGTTATCCACCGTCTTATTTAAGGGATTTTCATTGCAATCTTCTCCATTCTTTTGTTTCTATAGCTTTCAAACTTCTTAATAATCCTCACCATTTGTCCAAAGTTCTATCATATGCTACTTTATCACCTGCTTGTTAGTCATACTTTGTAGCTATTACCGTTCCACATGAACCCAAAAAGTATGATGAAGCCATGGAATACCTTGAATGACAGCAGGCTATACAAGCAGAAATTCAAGCATTGGAGGTTAATCCTATCATTAAGAAAAATCGAACTGAAAGTTGGCGTATGATAGTCCTTTCCCTCTAAAAGAAAATTTCGCCCCCGAAATTATTGGTTTAAACAGTTGTGGGTATTGTGCTCTCAATTGTTCTTCACTTTCCCATGTTTCTTCTTCAATGTTGTGGTGTCTTTAGAGTACTTTTACAAATGGTATCACTTTATTATGCAAATTCTTCACTTCACAGGCTAGGACCCTCACTGGCTCTTCTTCATATGAAAGATTGGGCTGTATCTCCACTTCTTTAGTAAGTAGTACGTGTGAAGGATCTGATTTGTACTTTCTCAACATTGAAACATAGAAGACATCATGGATTTGTTATAGTTTAGGAGCCAAAGTCAGTCTATAAGCCACTGGTCCCACACATTCTGTTATTTCATATGGGCCGATAAACCTTAGACTTAACTTACCCTTCTTACCAAATCGCAGTACTTTCTTCCACGGTGATACTTTGAGAAGAACTTTAATCACGCACCTAGTATTCAATGTCTTTTCACTTCGAATCTGCATATGACTTTTGTCGATTTGATGCTGCTTTTAGTCTGTCTCTAATCTCCTTAACCTTTTTCTCAACATCCCTAATCAAATCTGGTCCCATTAGCTTGTTTTCACTCAATTCACTCTAACAAAGTGGAGTCTTGCATTTCCTTCCATACACAGCCTTATGAGCTGCCATGCCAATGCTTTGGCAAAAGGGCAATAGGATGTTGTCAAATTTTGTGAGAGAGAGAAATTCTCTTAATAATTTTCTATTCATTTACATCCTATGAATATGGGTATTTATACAGAATTTCCTATAGCTAAATAAGGAAAGAGATAAATAAAGAGATAAATCACAGATAATTATGAGATAAACATTTACAACTAAATCCCATAATTATAGCTAGTCAACACTCCCCCTCAAGTT